>SZWC01029366.1:5888-19375 GCA_023375785.1 Penium margaritaceum | reverse complement strand
CCCCCCCCCCCCTCCCCCGCACATTCTGCAAAGATGTGGTTGAGAGCTTACATGCTTTGATCAGCATGACATGCTTGGTTTCCGCTTAGCATAATTTGGAGCAACACATGTTGGGGAAGCATGCATACGCTCATGGTCGATGTGGTTGACTGTGTTTAATTATGCGTGCTTAGACAGGATCGTGTTGGTATTGGTACTCAAGTGCTCACTTACCAATACACTGTTTACATTCCACTGGTCTCCACCCACATACACATCTGTGCAAAAGTGTAAACCAACATGGCTGCCATGCAAACCAAGTGGCCCTTTGAAGTATTGACACACTCAACTTCTACGGCGTTCTCACCATCTTCAACCACTTGCATAACATAGGGCTTGTGCCAATGGGCCAGCTAGCAACCTGTTGAATTATATCATAGACGTTGGTAGCTGCAGAAAGCTCACGCATGCCCATACACACTTCATGGTGATGGGGATTATTTTTCATGCTTTGTTGGTCTTGTGGTTGCTTAGGCTAGCTACCGGGAACAGGTCCTTCAGGGATCATGCTGTCGGAATTTTCCGACAGAAGCTGCTCTTGGATTTATTCTGATGAGGACTGGCTCGACCCCAGGGGTGGCCACGACTACACGTCCTGCGTGATGTGCGAGGTGAGACTCGCTCACCGGCCTAAGTCCTCATACACATTACTCACTTCTTACGTTCTCTAAGTGAACTTGCAACAAATCCATGTCGTCTCCCTCTCTCCCATTCTCTCCCTCTCTCCCTCGCTTTTGTTCCCTCGCACCATTTCTACCAACAATTGGTATCAAAACAAGTGCAAGGAACGAGCTCGTCTCTCACTCTCAGTCAGCATTGTTGCAACTTGGAGGAAAGTCAATCCGTGGGACCCATTCGCCGCCACTCTTGGCTGCGACTCACCATGGTGTCCGTGCCCTACCTCAAGAGCGTATGACTCACCACTGCTTGCCTGTAGTGCTCTTGCAGCACGATGAGACACATCTAGGTGGGCACCGGAAATCAAAGCCCCTTCCGCTCCACTTGTCACCACCACGAAGCCCACGGTGGATCTGAGCGAAACAGTTTCGCTCAGGTCCGGATCGGAAGGGGAGGGGGGGGGTCAATCTTCTTCAACTGGGCCCTCTAGCCTGCAAGTCGATCTCCCCCGCTCACTTTTGAGACATCGGCCCATCTTAGCCGACCACCCTTCCGTTGCCGCTCTAATGGGCCGGATCTGGCCATTGCCTCTGCTCTTACAGCGGTGGCAGCTGCAATAGCCGCCACTGACTGTTCAAGCGGCCATCATCACAAGTGCGACTGCATTCAGCCGCCCTCTCCGCCGTCTCAGCTGCCATAATGCGGACTCGGCCATCGCCTCCGCTCTCATAGCGGCGGTAGTGGCCAAAATGGCCACAGTGGCCTCTGACTCTTCACGCGGCCATCACCGGCACTCAACCGTCTCCTTCACCATCTCTGAGGCCATCATGCTGACCGCATCGTCACCTTCATCCTTATGGCAGCGGCACTGGCCGTTGCCGCACTTGACTGCCCCTCGGCACTATCACATCAGCTGCCACCACTGCCGCCATTTCTGCACTAATGCCGTCACAGCCATAGCCTCGGACACGGCCACACTCTCCCATGTTCTTCTCCTTAGGCTGTGCTCCGGTGCCAGTGAGCGTGCTCCTCCTACTTCACCTCTGCTCCCCCAAACCCCTGCTTTGTAGTGGTGCCGTCACTCTTGCCGCCATCCTCACGTCACCACCGAGTCACCTTACATTTACTCTCCTTCAGACGGAGAGGAGGCCACCATCAACGAGTCCTAGGCGGCGCGGTGGGAGGCAGAACAGCGACACGATGAGGCTCGCGAGCATCAACGCGAGCATCATGTTCAAGTACCAAGCGAGTACGACTCAGATAAGGCTGCCGCGGATTACGAGCGTGCACAGGAGGAGATTGACAGCCAGGTCTACACGACCGACGATGTTATGGCCGATTGTTTCGAGGAAAAACCAGGGATGCAAGGACGATCGGTAAGACCCCCATCTACCCCTACTGCTCCTTCAGTCCGCTGACTGAAGGAGCGGCGCACAGCCAGCACTGCATTTCCAATCGCAGTCACAGCCATAGCAGTCGCAGTCACAGCCTCAGCAGGAGCAGCCATAGTCACCTCCCGTAGTGCCTGAGGGTCAGGGACCTACAAATCCCCTTTTGCATGAGGGTCCATTGGCCGTAAAGGCAGTCAGTCTTTCCTGCACCGTGCTTGACGCTGCAGCAGCTGCAACAACCACATTTGCAGCCACATCTAGAGTCTCACGTGCACCCGCTGCCACAGCTGATGGGCGTGCTGAGGAGGAGTTTACCTAGGCAGTACCTACATTTGGGCCACTTGCATTAACTACTGTGAATGTGGCCAGGAAAAAATCGTCAGTAGCAGGAGAAAATTCCATGGCCACCACCATAGAACCCACATCAGCCTCATCTACTCTTCAGTCCATCCTGGCTATTACCCTCTCTTCAGTCGTCTTCATCGCAGCAGCTGCCTCTCCCAACACTGGTTGTGTCTACGCCCTTGTAGCAGGGTGTGCAGCTGCAAGGGCCGTCTCCATGGCCAAACTCACTGACTTCCCCTGCCTCATTGTATCAGCCGCATCTTGGGTCTTTTTTCTCTCTTCCTTTGCCACCGCTCTTCTGCAGCCTCTTCCTCAACAGGATAGGTGTTCCTTTGACTGCATGTTTCCCCTTGGTGGTCTTTTATGATGCTATAATGCTGCTGTGGACTCCGCGGCAGATTTTAGTGACATCATTGTCTGCTCGTGGTCTCCACTTTACGCATTCCTGCTTCCACTCAGGCAAGGAAAACTGTGCTGGAAAAAAGCTTTGAGTTCCCATTCTACTATCATCTCTCTCACTTTGTCTGACGACGATGCAGCCATTGCCGAGATCCAAGATCAGATTTTTTAGACTTGTCTGGCATTGGAACTTACTGAGGGTCGGCAGTGTGATGCTGAAAACTCGACGGCAGAGCTTGCTGAACAAGTGGCTCATCTTGACATTCAGCGCCTCGTTGCCGTATACAATCCAGCCACTGCCACAGGTACTACTGCTAGCAATGCGGGCATTAAACGTACTCCAGGCACCGCTGGCTCAGAGGGAGCTGCTGACTCATCCTCCATTAGTGACACTGCTGCCGGTGTTGTTGCAAACACTAACAGTGCAAGGAACCCCTCCATCACGTGCAATGGGATCTGCACCTTGGGAAGGGTGCTTTTCACGTGAAGGAAGGCGCCATGGCGTGTGCGCACCATGGGGTGTCAGGCGTTTCTGTGGTGGGTGATACCTGCACTTTGGCAAGCGTAACTTGTGCTACACTTGGCCGAATTGCACATGGTTTGGTGCTTTGGAGAGCTCATGACTAGCCCTACAAATGTTCAGATCACGTCCATGTACAAAAAGCAATGCAAAATGCCGTTATTCCCTTCTCAAAACTTCCTTTCTCTAAAATCCTGCTCACATAGCGTGAGGCGACCAGAAAGCTCACGCTCCGTCTTAAATTCGCCCAAGAAAAAAGACGTGAACCACTAGAGAAGGTCATATCAACGTTGGGTCTGCACCACGCAGATTCCCTGACAACCTTTTCTGCTTGGGAGGTTTTTTTTAGTGCGTGGGCACAGGGGGAGCAGATCTTGGATTACTACTTCCCATCTAACCCATTTGCTACTGATCCTTTCACTCCTTTACCTACTGAGTCCACACGTGTTCAGGCTCTTATCATAGCAGGCCCTAACATCAGCCAGGACAACGTTGACCCAGCACCTAATCTCACTGCAGACCCCATTGGGGAATACACCCTCATTCGCCGCCGCAACATCATCATTGGCCATGCCGCTTAGAGTGCAGTCACTGTTCAGTTTAACCAGCTTTACATGCGTGCTGATGAGATGGCTGATTAGTACCAGGGATGAAGCCTCAGACTCCTGCTCAATCTAGGTAAGGCGAGGCCTGGAAAGCTCTCTGCATGTCTCTCCATCGTTGCTGGTCTTGTTCCTAAGCTCTCCGATCTCTTTCCCCATGTTCCTTATTTTGAGCTTGAGCGCCTTCCATTTCACCATGTAGCCTATTATGTGCCTCTTGGCATTGGTACACTCTATGTCAGAAAATGGAGATGAGTTTCTTTCATGGGTGCAATCCAATGGACGAGCACATGAAATCAATTGAAATGCAAGCAAATCTAAAGAGGATGCATGAACTCTGGAGGTGATGAAGGAGCTAAGATAGGAGTGAAAGGAAGCCTAAGTGCAGCCTTGATGGCAGGTGATGATGAGAGAACTGAGTCACGACATGAGCACCGAGGTATGAAGGGATACCGAAGCGCTCAGGTCAGAATGGTATGATGTCAGGATGAAAAAAATGTCCACAGACACGCTAGTAACAGTTGCAGAAGCCGAGGAAGACTTGAACGTCTCAAATGTTGGTCGACGTCGGCCAATCAGTGACTGCTACCACGTTTTTTGGATGCATGGTGATCCGTCCACCGGTGATGAAAAAACGCAAAAGCTCGATCGAACGTTGACCAAAGTCGCACTTCAAAAGTTTTGTGAAAACATTCTCTTTGTAAAACTTTGAGGACTTTTTTGAAGATGTCCATCGTGATCCTTGGAGGTTCTATTGTACACCAAAATGTTGTCAAGGTACACCACGTCGAAATCATTGAGGTATGGACGGAAGATGTTTTTCATAGCCGCCATGAGCATCGTTGGGGCATCAGTAAGTCCGAATAGCATACTTGTGAACTCAAAATGCCCGTAGCGGGTTCAGAGGATCATCTTCTTGGTGTTTGCGTCTGCCACACGCATGTGGTAATAACTACTGCACAAGACAATTTTACCAATAAAAATGAGCCCCTCAGAGTTGGTCAAAAAGCTTGCCAGCTCAGAGAATATGGTAGCGATTCTTGATGGTAGTATCGTTCAACATCTGATAATCCACGTATATTTGCATCTGACCAGTTTTCTTTTTAATGAATAATACTGGTGCGGCGTATGGTCACGTGGATGGGTGGATGAAACCGTGACCGAGCATCTCATCGAGTTGCTTTTTCAGCTCTGTCAGCTGGTGATCACTCATCTGATACGTTCCTCTAACTGTAGCTCTACTACCCGGCTTAAGTTTGATGTGATGGTCGATGTCTCGGTGAGGAGGTAAGGTTCTCAGTAGTTTGTCAGGGTAGACGTTTGGAAACTCCTGGATGAGTGGTGCGAACTCTTCGGGTACCATCGCAAACTTTGTGGATGCCGATGAGGCTAATGAGGCTCATGACATGTCTGCTGCTGCCACTTTCACTTCTTCCATTGGCTCGAGATGTATGAGCCATGCGGAACTTCCTCATTGTGTACAGTACTTGGCCACGTTGAGCGGCATTGGCTGCACAAATTGTCACTTCTTGGCTACCGTGGCTTCTTCTCCTGCTTATACCTCTGCTGCTTCCACTGTTGGCTTTCTTCCTACATGCAAAAGTTGTCGTTTGGCGCCGTTGATTTCCATGTAGAGGTTGCCGCTGTTCTACTTGACCTGCGGATTGTGCCAATACAGGAAATCTCATCCAAGGATGATTTTTTATCACTCATTGGACAGGACCTCCACACCATTACGTCCCGTAGATCTCCCACTTCAGTCAGATTGGTTCTCAAAGTCTTTGAATTTGCAATCTCCCGTCAAAGGTTTTCCCTCATAACACCCCTGACTTGGTCCTCAAACCCAGCTTGCAAACCATGTTGTTTCTTACGAAGTTGTGTGAAGCTCCTCCATCCACTAGTGCCAATACAGTTCTGCGACTCTTCCATCCTCGAGGTTGGACTTTTAGTAGCATCGCCGGTTAGTCATCCTTGAACCCCTCATCAAACTTTGCGATCATAGAAACCCTTTGCGGCGATGTAGGCCATTCAGTGGACGATTGCTTGGCACAGATCACTCCGTGTGGACAATAGTTGCGCCTTTCACTCCTGCCATTTGCCGTTTCTTGACTCTTTTTTGTACGACCCCCCCCCCCTTTTGGCCTGCTGCTTGCTTTGACAGTTGCAAGTAATGTGCCCTAATTATCCACATTTGCAGCAGGCGCGTGTATTTCTCTAGTCGACGCCCTGTACTTCCATTGGAGTCAAGGAGTCCACCAACTGGTTTCTTCCGTTTCCACGGTGATTGTGGTTGGGAGGTCGCCAGCTGTAGGATTCTTGGATCTGAGCATTGTTTTCGGCGCTGCTTATCCTTTTTGCTACTGCAATCATCCGCAGTAAGTCGTTCTAGATGCCGAAAGTAGCAATTGCTCTCTGGATGTCTTGTTTGAGGCCATTGTTGTAGTGAAAACAGATTTCATTGGGGGTCATTTCTGCTCCGGCGATGATGTTGTGAAATCTCTACGTGTACTTTGCCACGCTAGACTGTTGACAGAGACACTCGAGTTTGTACCATGCGTCAAACATTTTGTTTAGTTGTCGAAATCATGCAAGCATCACGCACGAGAATTCGTTCCAGTCGATTGGTGGCATCAGCGCGTCTTGCCACTGTGGTTTGATCTACTCCAAGGGTAGAACGCCTGCGGTCGGCGATATGAGATGGGGGCCGTTGGCCGTTGATGATGCTCTTCTCGTCTCCTACTGTCGTTGGATGGTCTTTAGATCAGACCACCTACTTAGCACCGTGCCAGTCAAAAGCGCGGCCGCGAGGTCAATTTTCTTTTGATCCTCATTTACCTTAGCAGCGGTGAAGTACACCTCCAAACTCGTCAGCCACATCCAAACCGTTGGTCCTTTTGAGTTTGCAGCAACGAGCGGTTCTAGTGGAGCCGGAGAAAACTTGGGTTTGCTCGAGAGTTGGGAACTTCTCTCAATGAACACCACCTCTCGTGCCCTTGCATTGCAAAGCCGAGTTGCCCTTGTTGTTTTTTGTAGCCCTAGTACAACGACAACGCCACATCAAGAGGCATTGATGCTACATCGATGTGATGTAGCTGCCGTTGGTGCGACCTGGTGCACCCCAGAGCAAATTTGGCCTCCAACGGCAAGGGACCAAGGAATATTCCAGGGTCAAGAAATTGCGACTTCGGCTCTCGGAGCCTCGCTGCTCCTTTGTATGCACGCACTGTGCCAAAGGTTAAGCCTAAGGCCATGTGGCATGAATCAATGTATGAGTTAAGCCAGGTGGCATTGTACCCAAACCCTCTACCAATGGGGTTCATACATGGGGAGCTGCACATTGCCAGGTTGGACTGTGTGGAAGTGCACGCCCCCATCCGCGCCGACGCCGTCGACTGACCAATGGAATGCTCAACCTCAAATGTGGAGATAACACAAGACACATGCAGATAGGGTATGCTACATAAAAACATGAATTTTGTTTTCCGATTGTTTTGGCAAAAAACTAGCGAGTATTTGTGATCTTCGTAGTCGTAGTTTCACGTACATATGGGCAAGGTAATGTTTTGTAAACCAACCCGTGAAGATAATCCATTCATATTCTTCATCGACCAAACTACTGCATCACGGACGAGGTTTGAGATGTCGAAACACAGTTGCAAGCAAGGTGGTTGCTTACCGATGTTAAGGGGGTAGTGACTTCCTGGCACTCAGTCGCAAGCAACTACTCGATTCTATCGGGAGAAAGTGCTCCCGGTGGTAGTAACATGGCACCCCCCTGTTACGCGATGTAGCCGACACTTGCGCCATTTTTTTCTCTGGAGCCATGTGTAGCTGAGCTGCCTTTCCTGGGCACCATGGCTTCATCCTCTCTGCCCATCACCTCCAACAGAGTATCCACCACCGGATCTAGTCCCTCCACAGCTCTAGCGTCTGCCGTCTCCACCCAATTCGATGCCAGCAAGTGGAATCCACCAAAGAGGAGAAGGCTTACGGGTGACTTTCTCACCAAGGAGCTATCAAAGCATTGTGAACCTTGGGCGAAATCCAGCAAGAAGGCTGGATTTGTTTGTGGGTCCTGTGCCAAGAGGGTGAGCGGCACCTGTGACCGCATCTGCGGCCACTTTGCTTGCAACAACCCAAACGATGGGAAATGCCCCCATCCTCCACCAACAGTTAGGGATGCGCTAGGTTTGGAGAGGGTTCCCCCTCCTCCAGCAGGGTGGAACCTGCACAGTGTGAAGCTGTACAAGGGAGAGGGAGTGGAGTGGGGCACCAAGGACAAACCGGTCGCATGGCTGAAGTTGTGGGAGGCAGAGGAGAAGGCGGGATAAGCTGCCGTTGGAGGAATGGCACTGCAACTGGACTCAAGTGACGAAGAAGATGGCAGGGTGTAGCAGGTCCGAGCAGGCCAGCGGCTACAAGAACACGTGGGCGGGGGGGGGGGGGGGGGGGGGGGGGTTCAGCTCTTTGACGTGAACAAGGCTGCCTCGTTTCGTCAGTCCACCATGGCGGAGCACATGGACAGGTCAAACAACTTCGCTTGCCAGATGACGATCATCAAACTTATGGCAATCATAGCGCTGCCCATCTCCTTCCGCTGGGAACTAGTGCTCATGGACGTCGTCAAGGCAGCCAAGATGGTGACTCCCGGTCCTCCTTGGAGAAAGACTGGGACAAGACCTCTGCCGAAGAAGGGCAGATTGTTGGCCTGAGGGTGAATGTGCACCCTGGAGGGTCCCTAGCACTGGCTGCTTCACACCACCAATTGTTTTTGGAGAGAGTGAGACTGTGGAGGCAACTAGTTCCAAGGATGGCAGAAAACTGGTCAGAGATTGAGGCAATTGTTTTGGCCTGAATTGACTGGGAATGTGTACTTGATCAAGGCTCAAAAGCAGTGGCTTTTTATAGCCACTGATATAAGCTTTCCAGAACACCAAAGCATGCAAAGCTTCTTAGCAGATTCTATGGCTTCTAGAGTGGCCCTTGGTAGGCTGTCCTTTCCCACCTAGGAAGGCATCCCTTCCCTTCTCTAGAAGCTTCTGCCCCTTCCTAGATTCCTCAGCCTGCTTCTATTAGGAGGGAAGGTATCCAGAAGACCAAGACACCTCTAGATGCCTTGCAGGACAAGTCACCTCTTCTAGAAGGTGTGCCACCTTCGTAGACCCTCACCTGGCCTTCCAGAAACTTAAAGAGGAACTCTAGAGGTTGAGCTAGCTTCCTAGCATCTATTTTCCACCTCCCTCGAGGCAGGACAGAAATTCATCTTGTGGGGCTTGAACCCAGGCCCCTGCCTCTATAGGTGAACACCATTAACCACTAAGCCACCTTGGCTTGTCTTTTTGGTGTTCCTTTTTGGAGTCACTCCTGCCATAGTGAGGAGCATTACTCCAACAATCTCCCCCTTGCGCATCACCCATGGCAGTTGTCCATGCTTAATCTGTAGCTCAGGAACATTTCTCCTCATGCGAGGCGAGCTTACATTTTATTGCTCCCTCTCACTCAGCCCCATCCTTCTTGTGCAGTGCCACATTCACGCTCCTCTTGCGTGAAGAAGACTTGTGCGAACCCTGTCCAAATGTCCTTGTGGGCATCGTACCTTTTTGTCCTTCTTTGCACACGGTTTCTCGTGCGGGCCTCTTCAGGCGGTTGTTGTTGTTGCTGTCCCCTTTTGGCGCCATCCTCTCCAAGCACCTGCTCCCCATCTCTCGGAGACCTTGGAGACATCGGTCGACTCCCCGCCTCCACGTCCATCTCCGGTGCTTTGGATTCCTCATCCGGCCTGGCCGGAATAAAGTCTACTGCTCGCCCATCCCTTAGGCGATGCTCTCCGGTTGGTGGTGATGCAAGGACGTCACCCTCATTCACGTCCTCCGGCGTCTCCCCCTCAAGGAGTGGCATCCACTCCTCCCTCTTGGAGAGACCTGCCTCCATGTCTGTCCAGCGGTTTTTCTAGTCGAATATGACGTCGCGACTCCGCACAATCTGCTGCCTCATTGGGTCTAAGAGCCGGTACACTTTGCTTCCGCTCTCATATCCAAGGAAAAAACACCGGCGGGTATGCGGGTCCAGCTTGCTCCGTCTCTCACGTACTTGGACCACTGCATGTGCAACACAACCAAACGTGCGGAGGTGACCCACCGCCGGCTTCCTCCCATACCACACCTCTTGTGGCATCTTCCACGCCTTGCTCTCCTTGTCCTTCAGCGCCTTGGTCGGCATGAGATTCATGATGTACACTGCTGTCCTTGCTGCATCCGCCTAATACCGTTGTGTAAGGCCGGCGTCGCTCAATTTGGATCGCACCATGTTAAGGATTGTGCAATTCACTCTCTCTGCGACGCCATTCTGTTATGAGGAGTGTGCAGTTGTTTTCTGCCACTCAATCCCCTTGCTCTTCATCCACCCAAGGCACCCCGCATATTTGCCGCCGTTGTCACTCCAGAACGCCTTCACCTTCAACTTTGTTTGTCGCTCCACATCAGCCACAAAATCCTGCATGCACGCAAGGAACTCACTCTTCTGCTTCATTGGGTAGAGGTAGAGTTTCAGGCTGTGGTCATCGATGAAGGTGAGGAAGTAGCGAGCTCCGCCGATGGAGCTCTCAAGCGGTCCACACACATCTGTGTGTACCACGGCCAGTTTTGCCAATGCACGTGTCCCCTTGGCGACAAACGGTTGCCGAGTTGATTTACCAATGATGCATGACTCACAGACGGTCTCCTTGGTTCCATCAAGGCTGCTGGTTTGGAGACCCTGTACTACTTCCCTCTTAGCCATCTCCTTCACTGTCGATGGAGAAATGTGGCAGAGTCGGCGGTGCCATAGGTTCAGGTCTCCTCCATCCTTTGTTGCAAGATTGGCGGTGTTGGACCCCACCCGGCTGCTGAGGATCTTTGCGCGTAGCAAGTACAAGTCGTCCTCCCTCTTGGCATGCACAATCACCTCACCTTTGCCCTCTTTGCGGATGACGGCCTCCTTCTTTGTGAAGAGCACCTCAAGTCCCTTGTTGATAAGGCGGCTGACGGAGAGCAGGTTTGCCCCAAAGTTGGGCATATGTAGCACATTGTAGATTGTACTCGTGACAGGTTTGCCATCCATAATTGACTCAATGCGGACGTTACCCTCACCGGCGGCCACCTCTGTTTCTCCATTGGCCACCGTCATGCATCTCTCTGAGGCGCCGTAGGTGACAAATGCCGTCTTGTTGCATTACGTGTGGCAGTCTGATCCGGAGTCGATCTTATCGACTCCGGATCAGACCTACTCTGTTGCAAGCGACTCAATCTGCTACATGATCTCCATGATTTTTTCGCCTTCTTTGGCTCGGAGGGTGACAAGCCGTTTGAAGATGAAGAGCTGATTGGCAAGATTGCTTGACTGGCGGCCAGGGTGCATCCTTGGATGTACCCAAGTTGTGGTGGGCATAACGCGGACACAAGGAGTGCCAACGTCTTTTTGTTGCGCTTCTTGTATGCCTCCTTTGTTGAATATGTTTGCCCCTTGTTCAGTATTGTACAATGGATCAGGAATGCTCTGCCCCTTGTGGAGGTATGACCCCTGGATTTGTTGTAGGGTGACTCAACTATGCTCTGTCTCATGTGAGATATGACCTGTGAGTACACCATGTAGGTGAGTGGTTAACTTGGCCATTTTGTTGATTTGGCCAAGTGAGAGGTCATGAGCTCAATCCTGGCTCCATGCACATCTTGGTTGTTTTAGAAGCTTCCAAGAAAGAAAGTCCATTGCTTCTGGGAAGCAACACGCCTGATCAGTCACCTTGGCACAAGGATGCTCATGTGTCAAGCCCACAGCGCAAGTCTCTTGGTGATGTGGCAGGGTCAAGCCACTTCTTAGGAATGTGCTTTTGAGTTCTAGGACTGGACAGACAGCTATAAAAGGACTTGTCTTGCATGCTGATCAATCAACCCTTGCTTGATGCTCTCTTGCGTATTGACGACTTGAGCTCTTCTTGAGATGTAATGCTAAGGCGTTAGTACTCTTGAAGGTGAAGTGTATGCCTGATTAAGTTTGGGGTGCACGACACATACCTGCTAAGGAAGAAGGTGTAAAAACCTTTGTGAGCTTTTTTGGTTTCGCGGCTTCTCTGCCGGAGGTGGTTAGCTCAGTAGCTAACAAAGGGTTATGGGCCCACTCCTCTGGTTAGAGAATTTTCACGCACGCAACCGCCAAAGTCACAAGCAGTGAGAGCGCCTTCGCTCTCACCCATCCTCTCTGTTTGCAGGTCAATCATTAGCCGGAGGGGAATGCAACGCATCTGCACCTTTCTGCCTTGGGAGCTGACATCAGCCTACATCAGCCTACATCAGCCTACATCTGCTTGCATCCGCCAACGTGAACAGGGCGAGCAGTTGCCTCTTCTCACCAACAGCCTACAACGGCCTCAAACACAGTTGCATCGGCATCAACAACAGGTGCAGCATCTATTGCAGTTGTAGGTGTAGGGATGGCTGGGACAGGGGAACCAGGGAATCATTCTCCAATCCTCAAGTTTGATGGAGAGGGGTTTGCTCTCTGGAAGTGGCAGTTTGAGATCATCATGGATGATAGAGACTTGCTATGATATTTTGACGGAAGTATCCCAGCACCAAAGGAGGAGGGTGCTGACCTTGTGGCATGGGTCAAGCTCAACAAGAAGGCTCTTGCCGTTCTTGTGTCCTCCATACAACCCTCAGTCCTCTCACAAATCAGCGGTTGTACAGTGGCAGCCGCGGCATACGCCAAAATGGGAAAGGTGTTTCAGTCCTCCTCACTTGCCAACCGTCTCTTCATTCTACAAAACCTCATCAGTATGAGGCTTGGTGAAGGGGAGGATGTCTCCGCCTTTATGCAGAAGTTTGAGACTCTCTTGCAACAAGCCAATGGCATGGGGTGGGACCTGAAATCGGATATGCAGGCCATGAATTGTCTGATGACGCTACCGGAGAGCTGGGGTCCCATGATCACAGTGATTGGAGGGTGGACGGAAGAGCAAGTATCCTACACCACCGTCTTGGAGTATGTACGGAATGAAGCCATGTGTCGCAGCAGTAGTGAAGCAAACATGGCTGCCTTTGCCTCACAAAGCAGCGGTGCCTTTCGTAATCCCTCCTCCTCTGGATACAAGGGAAACAAACGGCACTGGTGGAAGGGGTCCAAAGCGTCAAGGAAACTGCCATAACTGTGGTAAGGCTGGACACTGGGCTTGGGAGTGCCGGGAACCCAAGAAGGAGGGAGGAGACGAGGATGAATGGCGAGGGGGACATGGTGGGAAGGATCCCACAAGCTTGATGGCCGAGTGTGCCTCCAACAAAGGGAGGGCGATACTCAGGCCAGGAGCTTACGGCCTTGACTCGGGTACAAACGAGCACACAACCTATGAGAAGAGAGACTTCATCTCTCTTGCTCCATGCAACAAAAACTTCAGAGTCGCCAACGGCAAGGTTGAGGCAGCTGAGGGAATTGGTGACAAGCTGGTCACAGTGGGTGTCAACGGTGCGGACTCCGACCTCAAGCTAGAGGGGGTAGTCTACTTGCCCTCCTTCACAGCCAACCTGCTCTCTGTCTCTAAGATAA
>SZWC01029364.1:8163-22572 GCA_023375785.1 Penium margaritaceum | reverse complement strand
ATACACACACACACACACACACACACACACACACACACACACACACACACACACACACTCACACATACACACACAAGTCCCGAGTTATAAATGAGGCTTAAGCGGGGTCATTGGGTCGCTTGTCGAGTGATGCATATGGAGTTGCGTCGTGAGTGGTCGGATTCGAGAATGTCCGCCAAGAAATCAAGGGTCTTTGAGAATCAACGGTGAAGATGCGAGATGCATCTTTCTTGGTTGGTCAAGAAGTCAACTGAAAGGTCATGATACTTGTGTCGTAGATTCATAAGAGTGGTCAAAGTTGTCGGAAGGTTCAGGAAGATTCATTGAGGGCGGGGTAGTTGGCTGGTTTGCCCTTGAAAGTCGGAGTGAACATCGCGGTCTGGCGACGCGATGGGTTGTTTGTGTAATAACAGAAGCGCTCACTTGGAAAGATTAGGGACTCAAGCCCGTCTGGTAAGTGACAAGAACGTGGGTGGTTTACAATGAAGGTGCAAAGCAGAATAAGATCTGAGAAATTGGGATGTTTGCTTGATTTATTATAAGAGATTATTTTACTTTGATGAAAAGTTCCATGTATGTAGAACACATATGTACAATACAGAGACAAAGAATCAGGCATAATCTTGGGTCTTGGATGCTCGAGTTGAGCAGCACATGCCACGCCGAATTGTGAGTTGTCGCTTTGAGAAAATCTGCCAAGGATTCAGTGGTTTTGAGAATTTTGAGGCACGATCAAATGAAAACTTAACATCCGTCGAGAAGTCAGACAAACAGTATGGAAAAATCTATATGTTTCTATCAACCATTCAAGAAGTTGGCTAAATGTGTCAGAAACTTCGGGAACAAAACATTGAGAGTTGGGGTAGGAGGCCAAAATGCCCTCAACCAATCAACTTAAGATATTGAGGTCAAAAGGCAATTTGCTACACATGAAATGACAAACGATAAGTAATTTTGTCGCCTAACCGGAGTCATGGGGCTCGCACAAAGTATAAAGAAGTAATAAGAGAGTATGATTGGTTCACTTAGTATGATCATCTGTTTGAAGATGAAGTTTCATTCATAGCTAGATCTAATTGTCATAACGTGTCATCGGTTCATGCCAAAAATGGCTAGTGAAGCGCTCTTATGTGTTATTGATGATGGTACGCGGCACTGTGTGTAGTCGCACGATTTGGTTTAGAGACATCCACACTGCTCCTTCTGTGGTGACAGTGGTCTTCATTGAAATGGAGTGCAGTATTTTGGAAAACACATCCACCACCACAATAACGGTGGCATATCCCTCCGGAGTGACAGCCGGTCTTGTCATTAAGTCCATACATATATCGACTCGTGGCTTCGCTAGAATAAGGTTTGGTTCAAGTAGTCAACGTGCACACTTGCAATGTGATTCTTACCTTTGATACATGTCATAAAACTTGTAATATGTTGCCAAGTCACTCTGCATTGAGTCCCACCAGTAGTATTTTGCCTGGTCTTGAACATCCTGTCCTGGCCAAAATGTCCAACTGGAACAATGTCGTGGCATTCCTCAAATAGCATCAGCTGTAAATCGTCGTTTTGTGGTACGACGTCTTGGCAAGTCAAATTTTGCTTTCATGAAAGGTCATCGAACCAAAACTTGGTTTGATCATACGCGCCGAAATCCCTTCACAAACATCCTCATGAGGTACGTGTCTTATTCGATGAGCAACATGTTCATCTCTGCCACCACGTCTAGTCGCCGGCTCAAAGGATCAGTTGCATTTAGTTTTCCACATTGGTACTCGATGTCAAAATTGTAGCCTGACTTGAGGAGCTCCATCCATCGAGTTTGTCAACAATTTAGATTTGACTAAGTCTTTACATGCATGAGTGCCTGGCAGTCGAAGCGGACGACACATCATCCACATTCGAAGTAGCACTACCATGTTTTTCACGTGTGACCAACAACCGGCACTTTCTTTTTGTGTATTATACAGTTGAGTTCCAGTCCAGGTAGTTTCTACAACATGCACATGACCGGTTGTTCTTCACAACCATTGCCTTGAAGAAAACCACTCCAATTGCTAGATTGGACGCGTCGTTGGTCATGACATAGGCCACCGTTGGATCCACCAATTACAAGTTTGATGCCGAGGTAAGAGGTTTCTCAAAGAGTCACATCTTCTTGTTAAATGTCTCCATGGCTGCCCTCGGCTGTTTTTTTCAGTGAGATCAAAGAGATGACCTGAAACCTCAGCTTAGTCCTTTACAAATCGACTGTAATAGTTGCAACATCCAAAAAACACATGTACATCTCGATGTTAGTCGTTGTTGGCCGATCAATGACCACCTCCAATTTCTTAGAGTCCATGGTGATTCATCCAACATTGATTATGTGGCCAAAGAATGCAATCAAATAGTGACCAAGGTCGCATTTCAAGGGTTTTCAATGCAATTTCTTTCTTTGTAAAGCTTTGAGAACTTTTTCGGGATTTCCATTGTGCTCCTCAGGAGTGGTGGTGTACACCAAGATGTCGTCAATATGTACAATTGCAATGTATTTGAGGTATGGCCAAGAAATGTTGTTTGCTATTGCCATGAATGCTACAAGGGTAGTTGTGAGTCCGAACGGTATACCTGTGAACTCGTAGTTCCCAAATCAGATTAAGAACATCTTTTTGGATATCCTCAACTGTAGCGGGAGGGCCGACTCGGCCTTCCCACCTCGGGATAGCGAGGGAATGGTAGCAAGCCACCCCTTGCTATCGCGAGGGTTGTCCGGTGGCCAGCCACCCGCTGGCTACCGGCCGGCCGGCGGCCGGCCGGCTGGGTTGCCGGCGGCCGGTCAAGTGACCGGCCGCCGGGCATTGTGCAAATACATGAAGGAAGTGTATTTGGCAAACCCGAAGCACTACTCTGATGCACGGCCAAACTTTGTGCACATCAGTGCCGCAACATGCGCATGGATGTCGGAGGGGCTGGTGGGTCAGCCAGAAAGGGGAGAGGGGCCAAGGGCAAGTAGCCCACAAACCCTTCGGCCAAGAAGCGGAGCCGCGACAATGACGAGTCGTAGTCGGCGAGAGCTTCGGAATGCAGTCTTGTGCAATAGGCTCCGCCACAATTGCATGTAGCCTGGCCACTTTAGGGCCCACTGCCCTGAGGCTGCTAGTGGTGGGCAAGAGGCCGAAGTGTTGGTCGTAGCTACGACACCTCGTCAGGATGGTGCAGTAGGAGGCCGCAGACAGGGCTGTGGACAGGGCCAAGGTCGCGGCAATGGGCCCGCCCGCGGTGACGTTATTGGAGACTACTCACGGGCAAAATTGGATCACGAGTGTGCATTCATGTTTTCAAATGAGGATGTTAAACAATGTGAGATTTGACGAGTTCAAACTTCTTTGTTGTTTTCTCTCATTTTGTTTATCCTTATTCTACACTTGCTGACTGACATGGCCCACTTCACCTTGCATCTCTGGACAAGATGTATGATCGTACATGCTTAGTGGTGGCAAAACCGGCCACAATGCAAGAGTTTTGTGACATAGTGATTGAAGCAAACATCCTCAAAGTGATGAGTTCAATCATGTTCGCTATGCCTCTGGTCGACGATTTTGACCACGTCAATTCTAAAGACTGGAAGGTGCTAGCTAAATTCACACGTGCTTACAAGATGTAGACTTGAGTGGGTGAATCATGAGAGCTGCGGTATCTGCCTTACAGATTCCGTGTCTATCACAAATACAACTTGCCATTGTCGAGCCTGTTCACTCAGAAGAGTGGAGGTAACATGATGATGCAATTCAAAGGACATCTAGCTGGTGCTCCCGTTAACGTATTGGCTGATATTGGAGATGATTCCTTTGTAAGACTTGGCTTAACCCGATAGGTGGGCCTCAAGAACTAGCCATGGAATGATGTAGTTATTTTTGGTGAAAACCATATAGAATCCGTGATCGGTACCTGTAAAGAAAAAAACTACATTCAAGGTTACACACAGAGTGTCATGTTGAAGGTACTCAACCTTCGAGACCTGTTCAACGTGGTGCCAGACAATCATTGGCTCCATGAAAAGAAGGCTTTGGCGTGCTTTGAATCAAAATGCTTGATCCTTAGGAAGGGACAGTGTTGCTTTACGTTGATTCCAAGTACGGAAGTATCACCGATCCGACTAAAAGTCCACCCCAGCTCATACATGATGCAGGTCAAGAGACGAATTCAACAAGGGTGTCGATGCTTCTTGGCTCAGCTGCAAAAAGTGGAGGATGGAATAAATGAAGACATGCCACAAGAGATCAACTCTCTATTGGTGGAGTTCTTTGATGTATTCTAAGACCTCCTGATTGATCTTCCACTAGAACGACATATGGGCTATAAGATTCTGGTGCATCTTGAGACAACCTCTCCATTGAGGCCCATGTATCGCCTTTGTCTAGTAGAAAGGCAAAATGCAGAATCAAAGTGTACCATATCAAAGGGTGGATAGAGCCAAGTAGCTTGCCATACGGTGTGCTGATCCTTTTTGTGAACAAGAAGGACGTTGGCTTACGCATGTGCATGGAATATCGAGCGCTGAACAAGATGAAAGTGAAAAACCGATTCCCCTTACCGGGGCTTGAAGACCTGTTTGACAAAATCCATGAGAAAAAAGTCTTTTTGTCCTTGGATTTTTCTCAAGGGCACCATCAAATCCGCATGACGGAAGATGATGTACCCAAAACAATGTTTTGAATGCACATGAGATACTATGAGTTTTATGCTTTGGGTAAATGAACACCCTGGCAACCTTCCAAGGAGAACTAAACGGAACAATTGCTGAGTAACTCGGACAGTTTGTCTTTATTTACCTGGATGACATCCTGGTTTTCTCCATTTCCATGGAAGAGCACATAGAACATCTCCGCGAAGGCATTGCGATCATTCACGAACAAAAGTTCTACACAAAAGTGAGCAAGTACAAGTATTTGACAAGATGAAATCAAATACCTTGGACACATAGTCGGCAAGGACGGCATCCTTCTTGGCCCACATAAGGTTCAAGCCATGGGGGACTGGCCACGCCCAGAAAATGTTGGACAGATTTGGCTTTTCCTTGGCCGTGTAAACAAATTCCAATGGTTTATGCAAAGGTATTTGACCCTGATAGCACCGCTAACCAGGTTCACATGAAAAGACGTGCTTTGGGATTTAACATAAGAATATGAGAATGCCTTTCTCAAAGTCAAAGAGCTTCTATCCACAGCAACCTTCTCAGCAATTCTAGACCCATCGCAACAGTGGGAGGTGCAATGTGATGCATCAATAGTTGGACTTGGAGCAGTCCTCATGCAAACTGGTCACCCAGTTGCGTATGAGAGCCGGAAGCTCATCCCCACAAAAATGCGATACACAGCTTGGAATCAAGAGCTCCTTACGGTGGTACATGCTTTCAAGATGTGGCATTTTTTCCTCAAGGACACTAAAGGGGGTGTGACAGTCGTAGCAGACCATAACCCATAGGTGGTTTTCCTAATACTACCAAACTTGTCAAGGCAACAAGCGAGTTGGAGTGAATACCTTAGCCAATCATCATTCGCATGGATGTATAGGCCAGGACACATCAACATGGCTGGTCCACTAAGCCGACAGTCTATGGAAATGAAAGCAACCACTGAGGTCGGTTGTCGTTTTATGGCCACTACGACATCACCAGTGAAAACACCAGATCCCCTTACACCTCTGTGATAGCCACCCTGAAAGATTATCCACTATAGCTTTATAATCAGGATATGGGTGGGATATTGTGTGGATTCTTGGTTTCAAGACTCTCGAAATCTAGAAAAGTACGGATTGGTGGAGGCCACAGGAATCTTTAGGCACAGAGAACAAGTCGCACTGCCAGACTCAACAGACCTTAAAGCAAAGATTATCTCCCACTTGCATGACCTGCCAGTCGCAGGTCATGTAGGACCTTGAAAGACCGGAAATGCACTCTAGGACCACTGTTGGTGGCCGGGATTGGAGTATCGATGTCCGTACGTATTGCTTGACATGCTACCCTTGTCTTCAGAATAAGTCTAGTTACGAAAAGCCTGCTAGACTCCTCCAAAAGCATCCTATCCCTGGGAATCCATGGGCGTGTGTAAACATGGACTTCATTACTGGTCTTCCGGACATGGTCCATGGCCACGATGCAATACAAGTGGTTGTGGATGTTTTGACGAATATGAAACACTTGATTTCTACAACCACGGAAGTGAACGCAGAGGAGATCATTTGTCTCTTCTTCGAGGATATCGTGAAGTACCATGGCTTGCCATTGCGCATCATCTGACATCAAGGAAGAAAACGTTGCTAGTAAATGTTGGCAAAAGATGCACAAAACACTAAATTTCACCATCAGATTAACGAAAAAATAGGGTACATGAGTCGCACTGTGGAGTAGATACTACGTATGTAAGTAGGCCCTACCATGAATTATTGGGAAAAATTCCTGGCATCGGCAGAATGTGCAGTGAACAACTCGATGATCAAGTCTACATAGTTTACAGCGTTTGTGTTCACCAGTAGTAGGCATCCAGTGGTGCCCTTGTCATTGGTGAAGAGTGGAGTACTTGAGGACAGTTCCTTCTACTCAAGCCTTTGCCAAGTGCATAGAATCTTTGTTATAGGAGGCCAATGGTCATCTTGAAGCTGCTCAGCAACAAAAAAGGTATACGTCGAGAAAGGCCGCCATGATGTCTTGTTTGACATCTGTGATAAAGTTTGGCTTAGCACTAAAAATCTAGGGCTAAAGTTGCCAGGGGCACAAAAAACTCTGACAAAGTGGATTGGGTCGTTTCCCATTGTGGCACGCATCGGGCTAGTTGCATACCGATTTCTACTTCCGCCGAGTACGAAGATACATGAAGTGTTTCATGTGAGCCTACTGGCTCCATACAAGGAAAACAAAACTGTTGAGCCACCGCCTGCAGTCCTTGTTGCCGATGGCCAATACGATGTCCTTTGCCTACTCCAGCACTGAGAGCATACACTCCGGTCACACGTTGTTAGGGAATATCTCGTTCTTTGGGCCGGTTTTGGACCTAAACATAACTCATGGGAGTTCGAATAATGTTTGTCCATAGGGGTGGTCAATGAATACTGGAGCGAGCTGACAGCTTACAGAGATCGATGTGTGGTAGGGGGTACCACCTAAACGTAAAAAAGGTGGAAAACATCCCCACATGCTGGCATACATGGACAACAATCATAGGAGGTTGGGGACGTACAACATGGTTGTCATGCGGATGCTCCAGCCTAAAGGGAGGAGATCGCTAGCCGTGCTAACCGATAAGCTGTAGCTCAGGTCCAAGTGCCATATACATGTTCATGTTTAGCTGGTAAAATCATTAGTTTTCTTTCGCAATGTTGATGACTCACTATATGGCACTCACACTTGTTGGTCATGAACCGGGATGGTTCATAGTAAGTGGGGAGGAATGTAGCAGGAGGGCTAGTTTGACCCTCCCACCTTGTGATAGCAAGGGGGTGGTCGCAAGCCACCCCTTGCTATTGGAAGGATTGGCCGGTGGCCAGGCACCCGCTGGCTACTGGCTGGACGGCGGCCGGCCGGTTGGGTTGCTGGTGGCAACCCAGCCGGCAAGGCACCAGCTGCTGATCAAGCTGGTGGCTCGATTGGTGGCCAGGAGGCTACGAGGCCTCGAGGGCTGAGGCGTATGGTCTCCAGCCCTCGTCCTCACGCTCTCCTCCCCGCCGCCTGAAGTGAGCGAGGTGAGGGTCAGAGAGCAAGGGAGTGAGGTGCGAAAGGAATACAAGCGCTTGCACGAAATCCCTGGACGTGCCTTGCATGCAACGACTTAGTGTCGTTGCATGAAAAATGAAACTTGAGTTTGTCTGGTATGAAGTTTAAGTTTTTTAAATGAAAAACTCGTGCAAAATCATGAGTTCAAAGGAATATCCCCCTCTTTTGGGACCCAAAACAAGAGGGCAAGGAATAAATGGAAATGGCCCTCTAGAGACATAAGCATTCGAGCGTCCCTACATGGGTCATTGATGACAATTGCCCCCAGACTGACGTAGAGGGGAAAATCCCTTGAGCGAGCTTTGGACGCCATTCTGCAAACTCCGGCGACAACATCAGTATAGGGGCTGGAGACACAGTCGTTACATAGAAAAACAAATGGATTTCAAATTAGCTATTGCCTAGGTCAATGTTTGTGAAAATGCTCATCCCACAAAGTTTTGAAAAGTTTCCTGCGCTCAAAGAAATGGATAGTGGTTCTTGATGTCGTTTGAGGCCAGGTAATCTACACACATCGATACCTTACCAGTTATCTTTTTTACAAAAAGTACTGGTGCAGCATAGGATGACGTAGATGACATGATGAATGCATGAAGGAGCATCTCATCTTGTTCTTTTAGCTCAGTCAGCTTGTGGCCGGTCATCTAATAGGTTCTCTTGGCGGTTGTTTGTTGTTTGATGTTATGTTTATCTGGTGTGTTTTATCCATCACCGTTGTCTTGGAGGAGAACAACTCCGATTCCTTCATCAGACGCATCAGTGGCCATGATGTAGTCAATCATTGGTCCCGACAATTGTAAGGTCTGTGACAAGGTCAGAGCGTTTCCGAATGAGTTGAAGGTTTCTTGTTCACTGTCCCTATCTCCAGTTAATGGTTTCACAAGTGAGATCGGAGAGGGCACCGACACTCGCACAGTCCTTCAGGAATTATAAGAAGAAATTGCAGAATCCTAAACATACCAAGATGTCCCAAGAATTAGTGGATGTCAACCAATCAATGACCCCTTCCATTTTGTTAGAGGCCATGGAGATCTTTTTGGCAGCGATGATGTGGCCAAAAATCTCGATCAAGCGGCGACCGAAGTCACACTTCAAGAGTTTTCCATAGAATTTCATTCCTTGTGAAATCTTAAGAACTTCTTGGAGAGGTCCATTACGATCCTCTTGGGTATGACTACACACCTAGATGTTGTGGAGATACACAACGACAAGTTGTGAGGGTAAGCCCAAAAGTTTTTCATTTTTGTCGCAAATGTTACAACTGCATTGTTAGTCTAAACAACATGACCGTAACATAAAGTGCCAGCATATGGTCTAGATTGTTTTCTTCTCCATGTTCTTATGAGATAAGTGAGTGTGTTGAGAGCCACGGTGCATTTCAATTTTGGTGAAAATTCTATCCGAGCGGAGTTGGTAAAAAGATTCATCTGCTTGCAAAACAGGGTAGCATTGTTTATGGTGATTTCATTGAACGCCTAACATTATACACATGTATACATCTTTGCCAATTCTAGTTTTCACAAAAAGCATAGGTTTTGCCTACGCTAACATGGATGGCCTCATGAAACCTTGACCAAGCATCTCGTCCATCATCCAACAGGTCCCCCTGACCTATGGTCTGCTACTTAGCTTGAGATTTCATTTGATTATTGATGTTGTGTTGTGAAGTTAGCCCTTAAGGTAGTTTTCCACACAAAATTCCTTCAAAATACTTTACAAGTGACAGAAAATCCTCTTGAACCTCCGTGAACTTTTCTGGTGTCAAGGATGATGAGACTGATGTCATTCCTTGTGGTACCGCAATCTCCTCTGTTTCTCCTAACTCAACATGGAATTGTGCTCTGCATAATAGGTACCACTTGGCTACATCCACTTATATTGGCAAGGTATTGTTTTGTGAGTGCAACAACTTCCTTTATTGCTTACTCCATTATTTCTCTGCATTACTATGACTAAATGATGCATTACTCAATCATATCCATGTGTTTTTTCCTGTCATTATTGCTGACGTAGACTAAGCTGATGCTCGAGTCTACCTACGGATTGTACTGGTATAGAAAATCTCACCCGAGGATAATCATGTGGTTTCTTTTTAGGAAAGGTATTCAGACTGTTACATTGTACATCTTCAACTTTAATTGGAGTAGTTTGCGAAGTCGACCGACACCAAAGTCGACTGTCAATACTCATTCATCGCCGAGTTTTCCTTAGAATCTCTTGGTCTAATGTGTAAACCGAGATTCCAAACCATGTTATTGCCTATAAAAGTGTGCAGATGTCCTCCATTCAGTAGTGCCAGTACTATTCTATAGCTTTTAAAATCCAAATATTGTAGTCGTTGTATTGCCGGTTGGTTGTCCTCGCACCCCTTATCAATTTTTTTGATGTTACGAACCGTTTTTTACAACGTTGAGAGCATTTCATATGGGCAATCGGACAACATAAAACATCTCAATCAGAGAGGCGGTTTTCCTTCTACTCTTGCCCTTTGTCATTTCCCGACTCCTCATTTTCTGTACATAAATTTCCCCCTTTTTCCCTACTAACATTACCTAAGACAAGCACGTGAGATGTGACCTCGCTTCATGCAAGTCTAGTATAATCGTTGATCACGTTGATTGACGAAGTCAATCTCCGAAAAACGTGAGGTTTCAGTCAAATGGGACTATCCTCCACCACAATATGGTTGTTGGCCTTGAGATTTCCTGCTGTTCGACTCCTACGTTTGAGCAATTTAGTTTTCACTATTGACGCAATTGGCTGCTGCGATCAAGTGCAGAAATCAATCTTGAGTATTGAACATTACAATAGCTCACAAAATATGGCGGTTGTGGCCATTGCTGTATTAGAGACGATGACATCGGGTGTCGATTCCATACAAATGCCATGTGTACTCTACCATGTTGTACAATAGACACAAGTGTTGAAGCTTGTACCATGCGACCAACTTTAATTCATCTCTCCAAAGTAGATCAGGATGGTGCATGTGAATTCCGTGCATTCTTCTGGTAGAATCAAAGAGTCATGCCACGTTGGATTTGTATTCTCAAGTTGAAGAAAGACTACGGTCAATGATGTGAAAGCAATTACGGGAGCCATTGATCCATCTCTGTCATTCTCGTTTAGCATTTGGATGGTCTATAGATTAGACCACCAAGGGAGCATTTTGCCACATAAAAGCAAGCCCACAAAGTGAAAAACAAGTTCGTTGTTGTTGACCCGAGCAATGGTGAAGTACACCTGCAAACTCATCAGCACTGCTTCCCAAGCGTTAGTCTTTTACTGTTTTCACGATCGAACGGTTCCAAAAGTGCTGGCTGGATTTGGAGTTCAACCGAGAATCTATTGTTTCTCTTGGTGAGCACTGCTTCCCAAGCGCGTGCATTTTGGAACTCCTTCATGTCAAAAGTGCCCCTGCCATGGATGCCGTTTGCTGTTTTCCTGTTTTGACTACTACACAGGGGTTGGATGCCTGATCTAACTGCAGATTTGGACTCTATGGATTTCTCCATGCGATCTTCAGCTTTCAATTGCTTGGTTTGGTTCAGTATTTAGAAAGATAGTCTGATCCGAAGTCCGAGTATAATCTGGGTACCAATCATTGGTGACAGGATATTTCCACAGCTGGCGGTCCGAGTTTGACTCCGATGAGCTCCAAAGGCACGTGGGCCATAAAGGAAGGGATGTGGGAGGTCTCCTGGACCAGGGCAAGCCACCCCCACGTTCGAGGGCCAGGAATGGCGCTTTGACGGGCCACCATCAATGCGCCTCCCCTCACCTTGGCTGGTAGATATTCAAGCTTTCTAACACATGGTAACCCATGGTAGAGTCTTCCACCATGTGGTGGACGACTCTGCCATGGGTTACTTACAAACCATAGCAGGGGCTCTATTTCTCCGTTTTGGGCGTGTTTGGATGTGCTAGAAATCTTGAATCACAGGCTTAAAAAATCTTATGTAATCTCACTAAACCAGCTAACCATGGATGTTCTTCAACGCTTTTCAGTTTCTGTAACCTGAATTTTTACCATAATTCTACTCACTTGGTGCATGGCGACCCAAAGCACATACCTCCCTTGGAAGTATCTTTGCCCTAAGCATGCATGGACACAACGTGGATCAGAGCTTGCCAGGAAATCATTCCTAACAGAGTGTTATGGGCCCACAGCCTTGAACTACCTGCCAAGAAGTTCAGAGATTTTGTAACGCACGGGTGTGTCGCTCTAACCACATAATATGAGACTGCCCATAGCAGAAGTTCAACATGACGTAGAAGCTAGTCCCCACCCATGCAAAAGTACATGGGTGGCCCTGGATTTGGGCTGTGGAAATGGCATTTTGAGATCTAGTATGTGCACAAGAGAATTCTAGAGCTTGTGAAGGACACGGAGGTTTAAGGTGCGAGCGCAACGGACAAGGAGAAGACGGCCTTCATCCAAAAGAACACGGAGGCGCTCATGATCCTGCTCTCAGTGCTACATGAATCTCAATGGGGCCTTTTTCACGACTGCAATATGGCAACAGCCGTGTGGAAGAAGCTCTACTCCATTCACCAATCAACATCCCTTGCAAACAAGATCCTTGCAATGAAGCGACTACTGACAGTGATGATTGAGGAGGGTGAGGATGTCATTTCTGCCCTGCAATGGATTGAGTCTCTTGCCTCACAATACAATAATGTGGGTTGGAAGATTGACACAAAGATATAGCCAATAGCACTTCTAGTGGCTCTACCCGACAGTTGGAGCCCTCTTATCACAATATAAGGAGGTTGGAAGGAGGATCAACTCACCTCCGACGCAATCGCTGAGTACATCTGCAACAAGATGCACCGTCATAGCGGTGTTGAGACCTCGTCATCCTCAACAGCCCTGGTCACCAAAACGCAAGATGGCAGCAGGAGCAGTAAGTGAAGTGTCGATAAGGGTACCGGCAAGAAGGACGCCAAGAAGGGTGCGTGCCAAGGAGGACCATTGGGCCAAGGAGTGCCCGGAGGAGGCACAGGCCGGTGGCAAAGGCACCAAAGGCAAGGAGGCGCTCCTCCGGTACAAAGAACCACAAGTTGAAGGGCGCCAACCGGTGGTGCCTTAATTCAGGTGCAGATTAGCATACCCAAGTGGAGAAGGTGGGGTTCATCAACTACACTAGGTCTGCCAAGTCAACGGTGGTCGCCAATGACAAGGTCAAACCTGCAGCCGGCCAAGGTGATGTGGACGTGGAGGTGCTGGTTAATGGCAAAAGGGCAGCATGTCATCCAAAATATGCAACATGTCCCCGGCCTGGCTGAAATTTGAGTGTGAGCCGCTTGACGGATAAGGGGTATGAGGTGCTCTTACGCAGGAAAATTGTGGTCATGCGGATGGATGGCGCGGCGAGGTCGTGCTCAAGGCAAAGCGCAAGGGATGCCTCTATATTGTTGAAACCAAGGTCATACCCTCGGCAACAGACGTAGCATACCTACTAGCACGCGCCGTAAACCTTGCTAAAGGTAGTGGAATAGACCTGCAGCTACGGCACCGGCAACTGGGACACTCGTCGTCTGTAGTCATGTAGGAAATGGTGAAACGCAATATGGTTTGTGGCCCTGAAAACACTGGTGCAACAGACACAACAGCAGATTCCAAGGAGCACAAGTACGAGCCTTGCATTGTGGGCAAGATAAACGGTAAGCCGGTTGAAAGTGGACGACGTTGGGCCAAGAACGTGCTCAAGGTTATGCACAGTGATGTGTGCGGGCCTATAAAGACTTTGTCCATTGGGGACGCACAGTACTTTGTCACCTTCATCAATGATTGCAGCATAAAACTCTACGTCTACTTCATGAAGCGAAGAAGCAAGGTGCTGAGCCAGCTGAATAAATACTTCCCAGCAGTGGAGAGGCAGACTGTCTGCAAGCTCAGAGCGATTCACAACGACAATGGCAGAGAGTACATGGACTGCGGAGGGTGGCTGGAGGAGCAGGGTATCAAGTGACAGCCGACAACTCTGTACACGCCTCAATCTAGTGGCATGGCGGAGCCTGCAAATCAGATGCTGCTCACCATGGCACGGAAGATGCTCATGGACACTAAACTGCAATGGAGTCTCCAACTCTGGCACAACCCTGCAACACCTCTTGCACAACTAAGGAACAACTTTGGCACAATTCTGGCACAATTCTGGCACAATTCCAGCACAACTCTGGCACAACTCTGGCACAACGCTGGCACAATCCTGGCACAACTCTGGAACAACTCTGGCACAAGTCTGGCATGACTCTGGCACAACTCCGGCACAGCTCCGGCACAACTCTGGCACAACTCAGGCACAACTCTGGCACAACTCTGGCACAACTATGGCAAAACTCTGGCAAAACTCTGGCACAACTCTAGCACAACTCTGGCACAACTCTGGTACAACTTTGGCACAACTCTTGCACAACTCTGGCACAACTCTGGCACAACTCTGGCACAACGAAGGCACAACTAAGGCACAACTCTTGAACAACTCTGGTGCAACTCTGGCACAACTCTGGAACAACGCTGGCAAAGCTATGGCACAACTCTGGCACAAGTATGGCACAACTCTGGCACAAATCTGGGACAACTTTGGCACAACTCTGGCACAAATCTGGCAAAACTCTGGCACAACTCTGGTACAACTCTGGCACAACTCTGGCACAACTCT
>SZWC01029363.1:0-26297 GCA_023375785.1 Penium margaritaceum | reverse complement strand
CTCCATGTTTGTCGTGTGTGGATGTCCCTCCTGACTCTCACTGTCACATGTGGCTCTGTGCCACCGTCCATTCCCCGTGGAGGGGTAGCGACGATAAACATAATAATCTATCTATCTATCTATCCTCTCAAGAGCAGATACCCCGTTCCTCATGAAGGCTCGCTTCTGATGAAGGTTCATCTGGACGTGTCCTCAGGCCTCGCGAATATGTGATGCCTTTTCATTTGTCAATCGAAATCGTCGCGAAGAATGGAGCATTTTAAGTGGTGAAAGGACGAAGCGTCGCTCCTTGATTCGACAGTGCAAACCCGTCGCGAGTTTGAAGGCCTTCAGCCATCCATACTGGGCCATCATAAGCCTGTGAAGCTGCCCCTCCCCCAAGACAGCCGTCGCGGACCGTCGTGAGAAAAGGTCGATTACGACGGTCCGCGACGGCTCTGTCGGAATGCGAAGCATTGCACTCATGTGATGCGCCAGTCCGGATAGCTCAATGCGAGAGCATTCGCGACGAGTTTCACACTACCGAATCGGCAAGAAAGGAGTTGCGTCTACGCCAATGATAACCTGCTTCCAATTTGTGACGGTATTCACTGACCATTGAGAGAGCGTTCCTTTTTTGCTTCCCCTTTGGACGTGTCCGGATGAACTGCTTTCAAAACCGAACCCTGACGGGAAACGGGCTGTCTGCTCCTGAGAGGACATGGCAAAGTCCTTCACGACGACGGCGTGAAGTCTAATTCGCGACGTTACCAGCCTTTAACTGGGTTCCATGGTAACCCCTTTTACAATCGTTTCGTTGACGAAATAATGTTGCAAGAAATTCGTGACTGCTGGGTCGGTCATTTTCCTGACGGGACCGCCAATCACGAAGCGCAGATTTTGGCCGACGCAAGGGCTCCGATAGGAATCAGAAAGCTGGCCTTGAAATCCAGGGAATTTTTCACAACGGGGAGATCATGTATCCACATCATTATCAAGAATACAAAGATATCCACGTTTCATACAATATCCTCGCCATATCCAAATGTGTAACTTTTGGACCCGAATTGACCTGTGTAGCGACTACCATCAGATCCACGTTTCTGATAAAACTATGAAGAATACGGAGTTCTGCACCAAATGCGGACACTTTCACTTCTTTTCAATGACCTTAAGACTCGCAAATGCCCCCACAATATTCATGACATGGATTAAAAACATTTTTTTGTCGTACCTTGATGACTTTGATGTCGTGTATCTAGATGACATCTTGTTGTATTGCCGCTCCCTCGAGGAGCACAATGGAAATCTCCACCAATTTCTCAATACATTGAAGGGACATGAATTCTACAAAATAACTTAAAGTGTGACTTCGGTTATTGTTTGATCAAGATTTCGGGCTACATCAATGGCGACGCACGGATCACCATGCACCCAAAAAATAGTGGAGGCGGTCGCGAATCGGCCAACATCAACCAACGTTTGGGATGTAGAAGTGTTAAGAAATAATGAAATTACTACTTTCGATTCCAAAAGGGTTAGGCTCAAATGTCAGCGCCTCTCCCTAATCTCACTTGTAACTACCAAGTTAGGTGGAAAGTAAACCAGAAGTATTCAAATCCTGAAGAAACACTTAAACCTTGGCACCAGCCCTATCGTTGGAGGATTGAACAGTAGACTATGTCATGGCCACTAACGTGTCCAATTGAGCAATCGGACCCATTCTCCTACAAAAGAATGGCGATAGAAAAAGATTGCATATATGCCTCAAAAACAACAGACCAAAAATCAACAACAATGTGCACAAAAAACCATATTGGCAGTCATGGACACATTCACGATGTGGTGGTGTTGTCAGAAATACCGATGATGCATTATCCTCACATACCACAAATTACTAAAACATCTGAAGATGACAAAATCTGAACCAGAAACAAACTCGATTGATGGCATTCCTTGAGTCCGCCCTTGACAATCTCATTGAATACCAACCTAAAGAAATGAATTCAACGGATGCTCTTTGCCGGTAGCTAGACTTGACGTTCGAGATTCACACGTTAGTCGACGAACAAGACCCATACCTAATGAGGCTACACACAAAGGGTTATGAAGAGTTTGGCAAGTACAACACAACCAGGTTTTGGTTCAATGACTCCTATTGGTGAGGGCCATTGACTCGCACGTTTTCGTACCACGAAGCGCGGAGTTATGACACTAGTATTGAGAGGAATGCCACGATACCTCTACAAATGGACACTTTAGCGAGGACAAGAAACTCAAGAATCTTGCAAGTAATGAGTGGTGGGAGCTATTCTAGACCAATGTGGTATCATTTTCGAAGTTGATCAAAGCTTGTCATTGGCAAACATCTTATTGCACAAGACCACCGGGACTGCTCCAACCACTGGTTGTTCTCACATAACGCGACATGAGCATGGACTTCATAGTAGGAATGCCTGTCACCAAGGAAGGATACAACAACATCGTCATGGTGGTATACATGTTTTCCAAGATGTCACAATTTGTCCAAATTATTACCATTGTTATTACAAGAGGAACAAAACGCCTTGTTTTGAATCAAATCAAGTAGTAACACGTCGTGCTGTCTACCATCATTAGTGACAAAGTCGACCACTTCATTAGCCCTTTTTGTTCAAACAAATGAGACGTTTTCATAATTCAACCCAATAATTAATGGCCATAAAATCAATAGGCAAAACCTGTGGATCAATAACATGCTCCGACAACTCCTCCACCCTTCATGACACTTATTAGGTAGCCAAAGTGGTCACCGCAAAACTCACATGTAATGCCATGACTTCGAGTAAGGTGAAATTCCAATCAAAGTGGTTAATGAAAAAATTGCAGCCACATAAACGTGAGTGCAAAGCCACAGTCACATTCGTATGTTCTACAACCACCAACGGGACTTCTCCATCGTTTGGGAGGAAACATTCCAAACCCTCGCAAAGACAAAAAGCCATGAAGTGAGTAACAAACCGCCATCGTAAGCATGGCATGTTCAACACTCATGATAAGCTAGGCACACATCAGACTTCGTGGAAAAGACTTAGCAATTCTTGAATCCACCTGGTTGTGCCCATTTGATATTGAGCAAATGCAAATCTTGGTTTTCTTCGACTTTGACAACAAGACACCATGGCAGTCCATTTGTTCTCACATATCAGTAGACTGAAATTCTATCGTTATTCTAGCAAGAGTTTTCTTTACAGAGACATCGCTCCTTCATCCCCAATCTAGGTAGATAAAAATGCAAGTTAACCATTGGAAGAAATCAGAGGAAATTGACGTTATGGAAATACAATGGAGTATCAAGTCAAGTGGCATGGCTACTAAATTATGTATAATAGTTTAGAGCAATATGGCTACCGTCAACATGTCAATCATGTGATTTATGGCAACAACAGGCATCACCAGCCTACACGTGCTAACTCGCACGGATGGTGTGGGTAAAATGGGGGCCATTGTTACATCCAAAATGTACACGTGCCCCTAAGCTCTTTGAGTAGAAATTTCAGTTTTTACATCCATGACCCATCAAAGGTTTCCATAAGCATACTTACGCCGATAAATCAAGGGAATTTTGGCCATTTATCCCGACCTCTGACATTTTACTTTTGAAGGTTCTCACGAGTTCAACCACCTTAGAAAAGGATTGAAAAAAGTATCATGAACCATATTGATATTTGATGCTATTTGGATGTCATCTTTTTAGCTCCTCGATATTCTTGAAACCCCCTTGCTTCTCAGTGGGATTTCTTAAAGCAACCACTAAAAATGTGGCATTGCACACATCGTTCAACGTGAGCATCCAAGGGCCAACATGTGTCCAATTACGTTATCTACTCTTGTCTATATGCGCTCTATCAAGATGTGCAGAAGGTCGATGATTGAATTTTGACTGAGATTGGAGGGGCAATGCGTGGACATTGGAATCTAAAACATGTGCAAGGACTTGTAGATCACATAGAGAAGTACACGAAGAGTTCCCACAATGAATCAGAGGATGTACCCAAAAGTGAAGACTTGTGGATCCACCGGGCTCCAGCCTTGGATGCCTTAAGACCATGTCTAGAAAACCAAACCTAAAGAGAATTGCTCGTAGATCCACTAGCTTGTACTAAAGAAGGCATTGACGTTTGTAGGAGGTGTGTCCTAAGGCATTGGCCCGTTGTGTCAGAGGTTGATGCTTGTGGAGGTAGAATTGGCAGGATTTTGCAAGGAATATGATGAAAACTAAACGAAGGTCAAGACATTCATGGACTAAATGGACTGAGCCCCTTACGTAGTCTTGCGAGGTCCTCCTTGGAGGCTTCTTCTTTGGAGATTTTAGATACTTGCATAACCACCTGGGTGGTTACATAACCACCCAGGTAAGCTGAAGAGTCACCTAGAAAATGCATTTAGAACCAATCATCCCTAATTCATGCCCCCCATAGAGTGTACACCTACCTTAACAATGAAGAATAAACTATGAAGAAGTTTATTAACAAGTCATTGTTGGGCTATGAAAGTGGTGAGAATCTTCCAATACACATAGTCTCAATATTTCCTTGCACTTCTTACAAAGAAAGATCACCTTGGTTTCGAGGAAGTTTCTTTCAATTCAACTGAAAACATGTATGAAAAAGTTGTGAAACTTTGTTTTGTAGTATTATTCATAAGGAGGATTAATACATTTGTGTAATAACTACCATAATAAGGGATTTCCACATAGAAGATTTGTCAAGATCTGGAATCATTATGTTTATAGAAGTATAAATATCTGTTAACGTCTTTAAAATCCATAGTGTGATTAGACAGTTTGTGAACCTATTTCTGGCTACACGGTTTTGTAGTGGACCTTATCTCATTTACTTCCACCCTTAAAGATCCTATGAGGCGAGAGATAAACGTCCCCAATTTCATCCATTAAAGTGGTGTATACAAGACTTTCTTTACTACTTGGTCGACCAAACAACTAAATTTCACTAAACAACATTCAAAGACTTACACGTTTTTCATAACAAATCAAGAAAAAGGAAACATATATCCCTTGTATTGGCTGTTTGATCGCAAAATCCGTCAGTTACCGATTATTCGCACAATCTCTTCATTATGTAGTTTGCAAGAAATTGCAAAGAGAAGAATTAGGCCTTGCCTCTTTACTACAAAAGTGCGGATGCCTCGTATGATCGGCGCCATATGTTATTATTTGAGTGCACAAGCATCGCACGTTAAGAACAAAGGTTGATCTCATAAGCGTACGTCAAGGAAATATTTATCCAAGAGCATATTAGAATGCTCGCTAAAGTTGCAAGACTGCATGTACATGCATGGAATGTTGAACCAAATATGTGTACACCTTAGTGAGCACCTTCCCATACAATCCCCACGTACACTTCATAGTACGAAGGGAGGTAAAGGAACAAGGAGCACTGGCAAAAGGAGTGACTGAACGCGTCAAGTATGTTGAAATTCGACCAGAATTAATTCTCGAAGCCTTAAGGAAGACATTTAATCCTTATATGTCGTAAATAACTCGGTTAAGGTGAGGCGTAACCCACCCTGGGTAAGTGAAACTATAATAGGTCACCCATTGTCCCAATTTTCTGTAGTCTACGTTATTATTTAGGAATCTAATTGAAAAAAATCAAAGTTGGTTCTCCATATTGTTTTCGTCTCTGAAATGTTTTTCACACCAACATTTGTTCTTGTCCACTTGAAATTTTTGTTAAAGAGACAATAGTTTTTACCATTTCTACAACTGTGAAGTTCTTGAAACACGTTTTATTCTTCCTTTTTATAAAAATTGAACCTATGAAAATCTTATTCATGCCGAACACAATTATCCACCACCTCCTCATGCACACACTACATACACTTCCACTCCTTACCAACTAACCTTCCCACTCCACTCGCTTGAACCCCACACATTACACTAGTGAAATTAAGTATCTCACAAGTAACTCATTTTACATCACATCCACATGCACCCCCCGCATACACTTCTAGCACAAAACCCCTCCCACATGATTGTAGCTTTGAACATAGAACATTTTTTACTAGTATATACCTTTATCCATGCCAATCAAAGTTGGCACGCATCCACATGCACTCGCCACATACAATTCCACAAATCAACCTTGAATTTCTATAGTGAACATGCTTAAATCACTTAAAAACAATAAAAGTGAAAAAGTCCATGACAAACTAATTGGCATCAACATGCATCTCCACATGGACTTCCCATGTACACTTTCGCCCAACAACCTCCTCCTCCACTCTAGTCCATCCCTATCTCATTACAAAAGTGTACATTTACACTCGTGAAACACTTGATCATTCATACAATTCCTCGTGCATTCTCCACATGCATTTTCACCTTGCACCACCCCCTCAAAACATGTAAGTTGAGAGGGAGATGTGTAAAGTGAAAGAGAGCACAACTTTAGAGAACCTTCACATCACAACACTTTCCCCTATGCACACATCACCTTGTGATAAGACTTATTTGATTTACTCTACCTCCAAAGATGAAAAGTCACTAGCAGCTAAAGGGCCACCGGAGGTTGAAGATGTCATGGTAGCTGAAGGGTCACAAAGAGGTTCTACGAAGTTGTAGTAAGAGGTTGACCAACTCCCTTTCGGGGAAAAGCAGAAGTTTCAGAGTTTGCAAGGGCCTCCAAATACAAGGATTTGAGCCTCTCATTCCTCATTTTGAAGGAAGTATATAAATGCACCACAAAAGACATTTTAGCCAAATCTGGCCATCTAAGAGAGGGTAAGCGACAACACGCTTGATGTGTTGGAAAATGTTCATTGAAGTACACTAACTACTAAATAAACATTCTCTAAACGTCCAAGTTCCTTGAAGCAAATTCGGCTCTATACCTCATCCATGTGAACAACTTACATTCCACTCGGCGTAACACGTTTCCTGTTCTCGCAATATGAAACTTGTAGATTGAACATTTGTACTTGAACAAAGCACCATGTACACCTATTTTTGGAGAATATGCTTGATTCCTCCCCATATTGGAATAATAAGCCCCATTTGTTTCCATGACAGAATAATGAGTACGATTCTTCCTCGCCTTGTAACAATATGTCTCATTCGTCCCTTCTTCAGAGACGAGAGTTATGGTCTAGAATAACAAACAATTTACTCTTTTTTCTCAAAAGGCACCATGTCAACGCCGCAAAGTGTGCGATCTTGACATGATGTCACTTCTTCTTACAAAACACTCACAAAATATTGATTGGGTCTGAGGTGTGATTTGTGGGGATTTTGTATGGGGGGTCCAAGAATCTCCTAGCATTGTTAAAAAACCTAGTGGGCCATGTTGCCATGGGACCCAGTAGGTACTCGTACAAAAAGATAACCATAGATTCATGGGTGTAATTAAGGGGTGATTTGTGTAATGTTATTGTTTTAAAAACAAATAGAGTTGAAAATTGATGTAAAATAAAACAAATGCAAAGTTTTGACTCCACATTCTTGGAGCAGATTCTAACCGATGCCCATCAGAAGAAATCCACAAAGGATTCCTCCCCATTTCCTCCAACCTCGAAAGTCCAGAGGCCACCCGTTGAATGGCAGTAATGAATTGCAAGGGCCTGAATCGGCTTAGACGTTGTCCATGGGATGGGGTAGGCTGCAAAAGGGAGGGACCAAAGAGGGTGGGCAATGCAGTAGCTGACAAAGTGCCAACTTAAGGACATCCGCTGGCAGATTTCTTGACCAAATCCTCGCACCAACTTCCCTATCCAAGAATGCCATTGTGGCCCTCCATCACAACATCCGCAATGGAGGGCAGCAACACATGCCTGTTTTCACCATGCTTAAACAGCAACAAGCTTTGCTCATTGAGCACGGTGAAAATGGGTGATAAAATGGGGCTTCTTATTCCAAGGGATCGATGAGGCTTATTCTTTGGAGCGAAGGATAATTAGGCTTAATCCTTCCATGGTGAGGTGGATGGTGCCTGGTTTTCCAACATTGGGGTATATGAGGGTTTTTAATGATGAAAGAGGGGATAATCGACATGTTGGTTGTAAACATTTTGTTATCTTTAGAAGAGAACAGATACGACCCTCCTATAAAACAAAAAAACCCATAGAATGCAAAAACCATTTTTCCATGTTTAAGATAATAAGCCTCATTCCTTCCCACCTCAAAAGAATAAGTCCCATTTTCCTCTACTTGGGAATGATAAGTCTCATCTGCCTGTACCTCGGAACAATGAACCACATCTGTCCCTTCCTTAGAAGTAAAAGCCTCATTCACCCCTACCTCCAAGGAGAAAGCTGCATCCATCCCTCACACGTTTGAAGCACTCCTTTTGATTGCATGTCATTAATTTACTCTTATGAAATAGTGGATTGGTATAATCTTTAGCATTTTTAATGTGTTTTTTGTATGTTTTATCATATGTTTCCTCCATGCACACATCACATGTTTACACGTGTCAAACATGAAGGCTGAGTGTGTCATTTTGAAGTTTTCTCATAAAATTTGTGAAATTCGATTGTATAATAGGAAGGTGCAAATGGGGGTATGCAATTATTCTGGTATTATTTAATGTTGCTTTTACTGGGTTGCATACAAGTGACCAAAAGATTGAATATCTTGTTGTACAATGTATTCCTAACCAATCTTTCTCAAAACACACATGTGTTTTCTCATGGTTCTCCGTCGGTTGCAACTCATGTGGTGGTGTTTGATCCTTCTCTCAAACCTAACAAGTTGCCAAGCCAACTCAAATGATATTGCCAGGCCAATTGGATGTGCGTCATTGAATGCTTTAACAGTTGGCACTTTGACAGTTGCCATGCATGGTGGCCATGAGTGACTTCATCCACATGTAGCGGTTTGAATGTTTCCACTACAAGTCAAGAAGGACATGTACAAGGGTACGAGGTTGCACACAAGGGGATGCATTGTAGAAGATAGTTTTTACACCTCTCCTTGCTTGGAATTTCTTAAGGTTTTTTTGGCAAGTAATCCCAATACACCACCTCTATTGGTGTTGCCTCATTCAATCCATTTTTCTCATCGTTGCCATTGTGGTGGTCGCAACCCAACACGCCTCTTCTTAAAATGCATCTTCCGTGACGGTGGTATGGTTTTCAAAGTCCAAGATGAGTGGTGTGACTCAAATCAAGATGGTAGGTAAGGTATTCATCATGGCAAGAAATTGACGACACGCCCACTCCTTCATATGGCTCATCAAATCCATGCATGGCGGCTAGTCACGCAGCCATCTCCTCATGAGAACGCTCCACCTTCTAGCCTCGCTCCTGCTCCACAAGGGTATCCTAATAAACCTAAGCTAGGCAACCCATCGTGCACGTTTTGTTATGTCATGTTTTGGTTGGGGAGGAATTGGAATGATGATTTTCTTGAGAGGAGGCTAGCCAAATAGGATGTTCTCTGATAGAATCACCTTCCTAAAGAGCCTTGCTGTGCTCCGGCTTCTAGAGACATCTTGGAACTTGGTTCAGTTAGGAATAACATGGGTGGCCATCACATGTAGTCCCTTAGTGATGAATATCTCACTACTTTCTTTTCTAATTTTTGGACAAATTTCTCTTGAGTTTGCATACTCACATTTTCTTCATGTGACTTTTGTTCCAAATAACCATCCGCTCTCTTTAGATTGTTTTGTGGTGATTTGAGTAGACAAATCAGACAATGAAGAATGTCATATTCCCAAGAAGACAAGGAGATGAAGATAGAGCCAAAAGAGGACATGGTATTAATAAAAATGGATGCTCTCACGCATTCCCTCAAGACTACATGGTGGAAGCTAGATTCGGCTTGAGCTACCAACTTTCATTTCATTTGCTTTGATGCTAGAACTAAGGGCAGCACCTGGCTGATATGTGCACGTGTTACCAAAAGATTTCGACACTTCATGGAACCTCACTACTCTAAAGGCCTGATCATTGCATGCCTAGTATGAGGCGCAAGAATCCCACACACTGGGTTGGCATGAAAGACTTCTTAGGCAATATCGTATCTTGTGCAACATTGTACCACCAACATCACAAATGCACAAGAATCAAGATATCCAACAACAATTTTGTCTCTTGCTAATTCCTACGTCCACTAGAACTTGATGTACAAGAAAGCTAACTTTGGATGCCTTCTCACATGGTACATGGACTTGATACATGTATGGATTGGTTGCATACATTTAATCCCACTCAATGGGTCTTCGAGATGTGTTTTGAAGTTGTAATACCCATACTCTTCTTGTAGCTGACGTAAATGGACCCAAAAACAAGCGCCGTGGTGCATAAGGATGACAATGGTACCTTCCTCTCAATGTTTGTGGCTCCTAAAGCCTTAGGAGTTAGGTACTAACATAGTCGATGCATTTTGACCATGGATACAACATTCATAAAAATGGAAACAAGCAAGTTCTCCTACAAGCATAGTACTTTCATACAAACAACCATGCTCTGCCTATGGCCTGGGCTAACCTACCATAAGAGGATGAAAAGGGCTAGATTTTGTTCTGTGCTTAGCTTGCATTCGCACATCGCACAGTTCGTCATGTTGGTTCATGCATCATCAATGACAAGGAGCAAGGTGTAGAGAAGGCTATGTAATAAATAATTGCCTTACCGTATTATGATTTTTTCATCACAAATATTTTTCAGTGCGTAGCTTTGATTTATCACCTGGGTGCATTATTAATTTGTATTTTGTGAGAATGAAAACAGTGACAATTGTGTGATATAACATTCTGCTTTCAGTCCTTTTACAATGACTCAAAACGTGTGTTCGAACTTGCCAAGCATTGAGCGAATGTCAGTGGCTCAACATGCTTTGCGTGTCATGCGCGCCTTAGCTGTTACCTTTAGTTTTTTGTGCTAGTTCGGTGCCTCGTTTGTTGGAGAAGAGTCGGACTTGAGTTACCTAAAACTACGTGTCGATGAACTGCGTGTGCAATGTTATCTTCAAAGTCATGCATTGCGTCAGTAGTTACACGTGCATCATCAAAATTTCATCATGTCTCGCCCAACAAGCTTCTTTAACAAGGTCTCACGAGAGGAGCACACACAAAATGTGGCCCGTGCTTTGGTTTCATCTCGTTCGACTCCTTCGCAAGTGGCCTAGAGAGGGCCAGGGTGACTGAGGAAGCATCATCTTCTGCTTCCGCCTTCAGTCTAACCCACGAGGACGTGAATGTCGCATCCCCATCTTGGACTCCCCCGGACAAGCCACCAGCACCGAGCAACCAGTCATTGAGCAGTCCAGACAAGAGTAAACACAAATGCCTACCGAGGCAAAAGACACGGCGTGTTACCTGTCCGATGACGAGGACGGTGATAGTGTAGATGCAACACCGGACGATGATGGAGAAGCAACATCCGTTACCTTCGATGAAGCAGAATTCTCAATAGACGATTGTCTGCTCATTTGTCCGGCCGTGGTCGTTGTAGAAGCAGCGCCTGAAACCACGGATTGAGAAGTCTACAACACACTCATGGAAGAAGTGGAGGACAAGGTTGTTGCAGATGCAGCAACAACAGTCGCCGATGCCATCGTGGACCCTGAACAACCTCCACCTGAGCCTCCCCAAGTCAAAAATTCATCCTCCTATGGCAGTAACAATGGTGGCAAGTTCATGGATTGGTACGGGCTAAGCCACGTACTGATCATGCATGTTGAAATTGTTCACACGGGCAGCTTTTGGAAAGTTGTGCAACACCTTCGCGAGCACTACCACCTCCCTCATGCTCCGTCCATCTACACTAAGCTATCCCAACACTATACGTGGCTGGTATGAGCCGTGAACCTTCCAACTTTGTCCCATCTACTACGGTGCACTTGCACATACACCCGTAGCACCAATTGAACAGGCCGCAAAAACAACACCAAGGGTACAAGGGAACAGGGGAAGAAAGTGGCACTTCGCTAATCACCCCAAACTCAAGGGTGAAGTCCTTTGCGCCCTCAAGTGCATCCGTGATCGCGGCACTCCTTTAAGCTCTGCAACCATCTGCGAGAAGCTACTCGTCATCTTAGCAAAGTGCGGCCTCAGGCATGTGCTCGCCAAGCGTGTGGAAAACCTGTTCTCACGTGGATGGTGTCGTAAATGCGTGGCGGACAAGCTCGACTAGCTATGGCGCTATGGCACCACAGCGTCGCAGAAGCTTCCCATCGATTGGGAGAGTCGTGCGACGTCCCTGTTCAAACGGGTCGCATTCTTCATTCGGCTGCATGCCATTCTCGAAGCTCTGGTGGTGAATGCTGACCACACTGGCGTGCACCTAGTCCCACCCCCTCGCTAATCGTACGCAAAGCGGATCTACCGAGGTCAAATTCCTCGTCAAGGACGGTAAACGCCCGGTCACAACAGTTGTCGCCTATGTTGTTGATGGCAAAATTCTCCCGCTCTAGATCATCTGGACCGGTGAAACAACTGCATGCCATCCGCGCGGTGAGAACGTTGACTACATGCAGCGCAACATGGAATGGCTATACTCGCACATGTCCAACCATTGGGCGAGTGTGCAGACATTAATGGAATGGTTTTGCATGGTTTTTGAGCCGTACTTCATCGATGTGTGCGTCACTCTACGGTTTTCCCGAGACCATGCCAAGATGCTACTCATCATCAACGCATGGCATTCGCAGGCATTGCACGCATTCCACGCATGGATTTGAGAGCATTTTCCATGGTTGTTTCTCCTGTACATCTTTGTACGATGCACATCTAAGCTTCAGCCCGCTGATGTCGGCCTCGAACGTATGTTCAATTCGGGGGTTTCTAGAGCCTATGCGGGATGGGTGGCTGCACACTATGCATCTGATAAAAGCGTCCACATGGGCGTAGAGCACATCAAGGATGCTACCAACCGGTGGATGCACAAGGGGTGAGCGCATCAGCGGCTTAACAACAAGCTTGTCCGTAATGCTTGGTCTAATACGGGATGGGATTTGGTGTGGGACCCTATCTTCCAGAGCAAGGCAACAGTGGACATACCGAGTTTTATGGCAGACCAAGAGCTCCTGGGGTATGAGGAGGAGGACTTTGCAGCATGACATGTCGTAGATCTTGGACACATCAGACAAGAATTTTGTGTTTTCATTGACTTGTGCTCTATTGTCCCGAACCCTCAATCCACATGATGAACTGAACTTTCGACCTGTGCGAGCTGCCACTAAATAGTGTCGAATAGAAAAAAGTGCCCACATAGGCTTGAAGATGAGCCTGAAACAGGTTCAGAATGTGCACATCATTTCAGAACACAAGTGTAGGTCCAACAGAAATGCATTAACTTTGCGTATTTGTTTTAGACGAAATATAATTTAACTTGTAACCTAAAAAACGCACATGTTGTCACCCAAAAAAATAAATAACGAAATCATGAAGTAGTAGGATATGAGGTGCCATGCACAAATTTTGAGCTTAACACATAAGAAAGAACGTGCACATCACCTACGTGAAAAGAAAGCTCATTGGGCCTTGAAATGTGCACATGTCCCTGATGTGGAGCAGTGGGAGAAGGTGAAGTATCTCTTATAGCAAGTAAGTGTTGTTGCCTATGTAAATATGTTTCACAATTTGGGGATGATGGGATGGTATCATAGGGTGTGCCACTTGACAAGGGAACCTGAATCTACTTCTCGTTCGGAATAGGAGGGCACACAACCTATAACATTGCTTAGAGTTTGAACACGTTCGTCTTAGGATATCGCCAATTTCACCCCTACTATTGCTTCATGAACACCTTCCTTTATGTTAAACAAATATCTTGTACAAATTCTTGTGATGCATGTGCAACCAAGGACACGCTCACGCTAGCTCAAGCGGACCACCTCCTGAACTGCCTTAGGATTCCACGCAAGTACATTGTTGCTTAAGAGAAGCCAAGCATTGCAACAGCAACAGAGCCAAAGAACAAAACAAGGTAATGTTTTTTGTTGGAGAAGTCTTGCCATTACAGATTGTGGAAAGAGTATGGATTCTGTGTCAACGTGCCTATGTACATCTCATATCTAAGTGACAAAACATAGAGAGCCTTGTGCCTCAAAGCCTAACCCTCATGTCATTCTGTCATGCATACGCCAACCCCATGCTTTCACTCGTAGTGAAGAACATCAGGGTCGTGAAAATGGTGTGGCTACACCCTGAACCACAATGTGGGAAGAGGTGCAAAGAGATTCAGGTAAGGACTGAGAGATGTGGAAGGAGAAAAAATTCATCTATCCACGATGAGGACAGAAGAGGCACAAAAGGAAATGCTTCCCAAACCTGCCATCATTGATCCCAACACAGGAAGTGAACCAATATGATGGTGGCTTTCAAGTTGTACAATGTGCTATTGCTGTAATAAAGGTACGTACTGAGGCCTTTTTGGGTGCAGATGCACCCAAAGTTGAGAATGAAACTGGATTGTATTCGACAAAATCGTTGACCGACTAGGCCAAAACCGTGGTGCTTGAGAATCTCTGACCCTCAAGCCATACCGTCTAACCGCCCACAGTCCTAAGTGTCCTCGCTCAAGCCACGTGGCTCCTTCGACCAGTCGGCGTGACAGTGCCACATCATGAACACTAAAAACATGAGGTACATTCCCAAGAGGCCACTTTAGGACGTTTGAGATGATGAGGATGATCGGTATGAGAGTGATAAATCTGGTCCATTCTCTCAAGCTTCTCATTATGTTGATGAGACCATTACGCATAGTGCTGAGCTAGATGAGGAGGAGAGATAGTGATCGTACACACAGGTTGAAGAGCTAGAGCATGAAAAGTGAGGTTAGGATGAATCATGTGATGTCTCATGTGTGATTTTCTTCTGGTTTAAGTTCAAATGGCATGATTATCTTTTCTTCACTCACTATTTTTCAGCCCTTATTTGGCTTGTTTCTCTAACCAATGTCTCTAATTCCATAAAAAATGGAGCAGGCTGGTCTCTGGAGTTTCAACATACATCATTTTCAAGTAAAGCATACTCTAGATGAAAAGGGGGATTGTGGGTTAGGGAGGGAGCTAGGATCTGACTATTTAGGATAGGATCATAAAAAATGTGTAGTGGGGCACGGTGTGTGGGTTCTTCAAGAGAGATGTCATCCATGCATGCAAAAATGAGAAGGATGTGTTTTAGAATGTTGTGTACTACTAGATTTCAAAGGGCTATGTCCCGTTTTTTTTACTTTTCTCTTCCCATTGGTGTTGGAATGTGAATTGTTCAAAGAATCCATGTATTCCACCCTCGATGTATGAATTCACTCCTGATACATGTTTGAATAAATAACCGCGTTACGTTGTCTCTTGAAGTGTAAACTAGTTGTTAAAAATACATGTAGAAAGAATGAGAAGGTCTAATGTTTACAATGTAGAAATTTGAATTGTTGTTTCATGTGCTTCAAATCATTGAACATAAAATAAAATGAACACATACAAACTTAGATGTAGTGGTCATGATAAGCAGCATTCATCCAACAATAGTATTGATCTTCCGTAACATATAGATTGAATGAAATACATAAAAATTCCTTTTCATACGTGCAACCAAGAAGTTATTTTATTGTATGCGCATGTAACAACATACAATTAGAGGTTCAACAAAAGGGATAAACTACTATTCACCATAGTTTTGGCAAAATCTTGTATTCATAGAATATTGTGAATAATTGTGACCATGTGATTGCCAAGTTGTCTAAAGGAGAAAATGAACTTGAAGCCAGGCACATCTTGCAAATAGAATGATTTATTGCCCTTCAATTGCCCAATAATGTGGTTATATTTTGACAGCATAGAAGATGTTTGCGCCCACAACATGGCTGTGTGAAGTTTACACCACGTTCATTTTTGTGGAGGTTGTACACTATTTTGAGGATATCCGCTTAAGCATTTGGCACATAGTTTTCATACACTTTTTTCAGTACTTATCACATATCACTTTGCACTTATCTTACCACCACATTAAATCAACACACATTGTTAGAGTTGGCATGAACGTGGCTACATAGCTTAGTCCATGTAGTACATGGACATTTTTCCTCCACCTTCACATTTGCAAACACATTGATGATCACCCTTAGATCTATGGCTCCCAATTCTATGGGCTATACAACGGGTAAGCATGTGATGCCCTCGTTTCAAAGTGTTACCGCATGGTGCATGGGTCATTGGGTGGATTTATGTTGATCATGTCCCATTCGGGCTTGATCTTAGCCCACCACAGAGCCATGGTCCACGGGAGGAGGGAAACGGATGATGACTCCCCAAGGACCTACAATTAGCTTTGATGGGATGGCCAAGTGCTCAAAAGGTAGTAATTAATGCTTATTTCAAAGATGAGATATTTAAATTGAAGGTTTGCAATGTACACGTGAGTATGCGATGGAGGAGAAAGTGGTTCGCAACTGTACTCATCTTATATGACATGTACACCTCTTGGTTTTCCACTCAAACCTCATGCCCTATGACAAGTACGGCCTCGCTTTAGTATTTCAATGTTATCACTCGTCATGGGCATCGTCATGTGCGATTGACTGCACAGAAAGACTGGGAGGTGCATTCATGGTACCCATACCAAGCCTCTAGGCAAGCCAACGCATTTACGTTCCATAAACGACATCATATGTAAGGTCCTATTTGAGAAATTTGAACACAACATCCATGTATGTTAGTTTTATTAGGCTTTACATCTTACGAATTGAAAAATTTGACTTCAACTCATGTGCCAAGGGTGAATAAGGGTTATTCTTTGTAGGAGGGGTGAATGAATCTTATTTTTTAAGCGAGTGGTGGATGAGGCTTTTGTTTGAGTGATATTGTTCAAATATATGCACTCCTTGCATTGGTAGCTGGGAATGTTTGCTGATGAAATCCCCGGCACAGTGTATCCACCTCACCAAAAATGTAACAAAATACCCATGAGTAATTGGTCTACTTAGGACATGCCTTGACATTGAAAATAAAAAACAACATACGAGCATGCCGTGCTTTTCTTAAAATAAAGGGTATATCATGTATTATTTTTTATTTCCTTTAGAATATTTAACTTGTGTATGCTTTAATGAATAAGAGTGGCATCATCCTTTCAAAAATTTGCGTAGGTTTAGATCTTGGATTGCTGTTGTTGAGTTCTAACATGTAGAACTCAATCGCAGATATTTTTGGTGCATGATTTCACTTTAGTGCCTGGGAATGATTGTCCTTGTTTACTTTTGAGGTCGTTACTATTGAAATGCACTATATGTGTACTTTTCACTGTGCACAGACTCCATAGAAAAGATCTTGATGCCCTATCTACCGTTGACATTCTTCCGTGCTTGTTCATTGTATGTTGCACATTTGCTTTGACGCTTGTGTTCTTGCCCTCCTTGTTCTTCTCTAAGCGAGTGACTACATTGACCTAGCACAACCCAACACGCAATGGCTTTTGTCTACGTTGCACCATGCATAGCCTAGGCATAATGCACGGTTCCTAGGATCATTGAATAGGAGAATCTACATCCTTGTTAGTGGTAGAGTGAGTATCAATCTCAAATGGGAGAAAAACAAACTAGGAGCCAATGGATCACATACACAAACAGGCAATGGAATGCAGTTTCACCCATTACTTCTAATCATCAGTGGCATGGAAGGGTGTCTCCGTTTGATTCTGTTTACCCATAACCCAGCACATGGTGTGCAAACTAGGTGGTTGAAAGGCATACGTGGCATCCCAATGAGCATGACATGGGGCCACGCAACTTTTGGTTGCATGTAAGCTTGGGCATAAGGGGCATGTGAAATCCCCATGGACCATAATGAGTGTGTGTTATCTCTCTTGAGCCGCTCGTCAAAGTCCATGGGGTCCATGCATGTCAAGGATAGGTTCCATTTGTGGAGGGATTTTACAACTTGCAGTGACAAAGTTACCGCGTGCTCTGATGGAGCAACAGGTCCTTGGTGCTGCCAAAGATCTACATGCCCAGCAAGCTAACCCCCCCTTAAAAGTACAAAAGCGCAAAACTGCGATAAGACTTGAAGTTGAATTGACTATCCAATACGAGTATGGTACATGGGAATATCAGAAAATTTCAACTTACCTCCATGCTCAAACAAAACCTCCCCCATCCAGAGGCACAACACCTTGTTAGGCCTTCAAGAGTTTTGTTGCAAGGGTCTAAACATGGTCACCTTACTTTCATGCAAAATAGCCTTCAAGTTATTAGGGTATCCTCCTCTCCATGCTAGTAGTCACAACCAGGCAGACAGGACTGTCAGAGGATTTCTCACTCCCCTAGCCAAGCTTATAAAGTGCCACCAGGCTCACTGAGTAAACAGAGGAGAACTCCAACAAGACACACAACTTCTAGATCCTTCTAACCAGGTTGGCACAGCACTACCAAACTCACGAGGTTGACAAAGAGAGATTCCTACACAGTATGATTGTCTAGACTAAACCAATTGTGTAAAGCAAAGCTTAGGCTACACAATAACTCTGGGCTCTCATGCCTAGACAAAACTCGTGGCCCGCAGATGGGTAACGTCAAGCAAGATAGCTCAAGCAAGGTAGCTTGAGTCTTGCAACTAGTCTTGCCACTAGAGTGAGGTAACCAGGCCTTCAGGTAGTGAGGGGCATCCTTCTACGCAAGCTGAAAAAGACTATCATGCTTACGAGGGTCTTGAGATGAGAGTGACTACAGAGTCTTTGTCCGGGCGTTCTTTGGAACAAGTGGAGAAGCTGACAGTAGAGCTCGCTCAGCTAATAGAGTCACTTGCTGAGTTGTTGCTAAGGTTCTTGCTTACTTACTGCTGGATTTGCTTGCTCAGTTACTACTAAAGTTACTTGCTGGGTTACTAGACCAAGTAAGTCCAATCAGCCTTTAGAGGGGGATCCTTACAAGCTAACCAGTTGCTTTGTGACCCACAAGAAACATCTTGCTACAAGGTCATAGCTTCCTCCTCAAGGAATCTTCCAAGTCTAAGGTACGCAGTTTCCTCTTTCGGGAACCTTCTTGAAGGCAGTCAACTTGGCAATGGTCCTAACTGCTAAGTCGCGTATGTTGCCGCTGACACAGGGTGGTCCTTTCTCTTGGCTCCGCATGCTATTGCTCAATCATGTGGTAGTTGATGCAATACTAATTTGTGCATGCATCATCTGATCGAGAGTAGTCTCTGCTCTAGAGCTTTGATTCCATGTGCTAATGCAAGCGGTCCCAACTCTCTGGTCAAGTGTAGCTCCACCTTGACCTGTCTGGGCCTAATACAATGCAGTGTTGGCTACTAGGAATTTTTTCAAAAAAATGCGGCTCAAAACGGTGGCATGTTGACTTAGAAATGTTTGTTTTGAGCTTTTGTAGGCTTTATGGGGGCAGTTGTTATGTTGTAGCACGTTGGTTGGAGCACAAAAGTTATATTGGGTGAGGCTGGATTCACCTATCCACCCACCATTCAAGATGCGTCATGCAAAAGCATCCTCCCACAACCGAATCAATCTGCCTCCCATGCACAATCTTGGTTCTAAAGTGGAGGGCTCCAGAGGCTTCCACGACCGAGCAGCTTACAAGGCGGGACCATCTGTTGGGACCGCCTGCTTGGACCACCGTCTTGTTGCACCAACCTCTAAATGATGAGTATAAAAGTGTGTCGCCATTCATTTTGTCTTCGTGGTACAACCTTTTGCTCCCCCTGATGCCTTATGAACCTGTTTCCACGACTCTCCTCGGCTACTTCCGCTACTTACTTTAAGCACCCTTACGTTCTTCATCCTGATTTTGCCATGGCAGGGGTTGCCATTGTGCCCCATGTCTATTCTTAGTCAATTTTGAGAACTAGATCATTCTTCTTGATCTCCCACGATGTTCTTAGCAGTTGGAACACGACTTCTTTTTTGTCATCACTATTGTTGCTAGAACTGACCCAATATCGCTTGTGTGGGTCTACCCTCACTTGGTTGCTCCAATATGGGCCCCTTGCTTTCGATTGTTGCCAATGGCATCACCATTTTTTTCTCTTACATCTTGTTGAGTGCGTCAAGTGGAGCTCGTTGCTATTAGTGTCTTGCTTGCTCCACTTGCCATGGCGAGTGCCATGGCCGCCGCTTCTTGCGCATGGCAATCTGCCACTCCCTTTTTTTGTGTCTGTCTTAGCAAGCGGAAGCCTTGCTTATTGGTCGTAGGCAAGCCTCTGTGTTGTTGTAGCAAGGGCTTTGCGCCAGCTTACTATTGCACAAGGCCTTGCCGAGACTAAGCTTGCTCTGTGTCAGGCACCTGGCCCAGCTCGCCGTTGTTACGAGTTTGTGTAACGTTGAATGTGTACGTTGCTCCTCCCCCTCACTCGATGCTCCCCCTTTTAGTCCTTGTTTTGCTTGTGACAACAAGCTTTTACCTTTTTTTGGTCTAGTTGTTCTGGTTTTGTAACTTGCATGCCACTACTAGATCTGTTGGCGCTCTTCTTTGCACCTTTAGCTTAGTAGCAACTTCTAACTTCAACGGCATCCTTTTTTCCCCCTTTTTTTTAAGCGCTGCTTCAAGCTCCTATTGTGCACGTAGCAGCCAACTCTTCAAGGTCACCAAAGAAGGTGTTTTGGCTTGTTTCACTGACAAAAGTGGTGAGGTCGACTTTCAAAAAGTTGAAACAAGAGCCACTACGGTGAGGACCATAGCAATTTTGTGCTCTTGCTTGTCGTTGCTTCTCGAGTTACTCTCATTGCTCCACTGCTTCATAGGCTACTAATGAAGGAGGATCCATGGTAGTGAGAAGTTATCTCGCCCTCTGATCTTTTTTTGTTGAGAGGAAACCCAAATATGGGTTTTGAATGCTCTTGATACAAAATCTCTATTCAGGTAATACAAATTTCCAATCGATCAGGCTATTTGTAGCAAACATGAGACATCTCCAGTTTTTGTAACCTCTGTGTTTGCCATTGTTGTTGTTGGTTGGTGCTTTCACACTCAAGAAAGCATTGCACACAGGTTGGATTTTCGGCTCTGATACGCATGACGAAAGGGCTTAGCCATACTGCTCTTGATCACGACAAGCTGCACCAAGGTCATTCTTGGACCTCGGATCCGCTCCTTCAGTTTGACACCTACTCCAATTGTTACACACATGCTTTTGCTCCTGCTATGAGATTAGTTGCCTCTCAACACACTGTTAATGGAGTGTGAATTACGTCCGTGAGGAGCAAAGTTTCCCGTCCACCAAATTTTTCATTGAGGTTGAAAGTTGCACATCAGGATCTGGTCTGTTTTGGTGATCAGACCTGCTTTTTAAATTTCTTCATTCTTTGCCTCCACCTACCACTTTGGTAGGATATTGGCATGGAGCAAAACTGCTGTGTTTATCCATTGAACTTGACCTGGTGCACTTGCAACCTCCTTCTACTGTTCTGGATAGTGCACAACTACCACTTTTGTTTATGCCACTTGACACTATTTGGGCTTATTACGTCCACCTGCCATCTCTGCAGGGTCTTGACATTGAGCATGGTAATCATAAATTTTTCATGCCACCTGTCACGTGGTGGGCTTAGTACGTCAACCTTCTACTATGGCAAGATATTGACATGGAGCTCAAGTGCTCTATTTGTGTATTCCACGTGCAACCACGTGGGCTAATTGTCTCCACCTACCACTCCGGCAGGATTGTGACATGGATCACAACTGCTCCATTTGTACATTCAACCACTCATATGGTGGGCGTGTTGTGTTTACCTGCCATTATGTTAGGATTGCGTCTGCTTCTCAACTTGCTACATTGTGGGTTGCGCTCAGGCTTGATCAACACCTTTCCTTTCCGCCCCCTCACTCTAGACTCTCCTTTGCTATTACTTGGACAAAGTATACTGCACCACTTCCATAATTGCTACAACTATGTCCGATGCCGACGTACTCCTCTGGTGATGTGTTCAAAAGTTTAAACTCACTTGGATGTATGAAAGAGGACAAAGGTCTTCTTTGGATGCAAAATGCATCCTTGTTGGGATTGTTGTGGCCAATTTTGAAGTTGCAAAGATGGATGTGCTCTCCTTGACAAGATTGTTGCTGTTGTAGGTTTTTCCTTTGGCTTTACATTGCCTTTTGATCCACACCTACGTAAGCTTTCGCTAAGCAGCACCATAATGATGTGTACTATAAGAGTGTTGCACTGGTTCACTCCGATTGCTCCACTATGTCATGAAACGCGCAGCATGTGTGCTTGTGTTGCACTTTTTGGTGTGGATGCTACAACCAAACGCTCTTTTGTTTTGCTCAAATGCTCCCCAATATTTTTCCTCTTGTTCTTCTTCTTTTGCTACTGCCCGCTTTGTGCCATGGAATGGGATTTGCGATTACAAGAAGCATATGTTAGAGTGCTGATGAGGGTCTTTGCCTTAGTGCGCTTGTCACTACTCTTCCAATGGTGGTGCGCTGCCTTGGTGTTTCCACCATGTTGTACTGATGTTGGCTCGATATAATTGCAGCTCATGAGCTCATTTTGAGAGCTTCCACAAGCCAATGGATCCATACATGAGTGCATGTAACATCATTAATGATTGTGTAGGATGCTGGCTAGCTTCTCCTTAGCCAAATGCTGCATTGGTTGTGCATGTTATTGTCTTGCTCGCTCCCTACAAGCTAATGAAGAGTCAGCTTGTCATGTGCTTTGAGGCTCATGTAAACCTCTATTTTTTGCCAAAGATACGTCCACCTTGGCTGCTCTATTGCACAATCATCATCCAGTTGTTGAGTTGTCTTGTGTTACATGGAGCATGAGAGCTTCGTGTGAGATGCGGAGTCGTTGTCTACTTTGTTTGTTAACTTCTCACATAAGACGAGACATCCAACTTTATGACATCTAATGCGGATACTTTTCTCTTAATTAGGCACTGTTGTTGCGAATGTTGCTTGCCATTGGCAAGCTACTGATTGCAATCTAATTCCTTGGTCACCACTCCACCCTCCATGAGCTCTTACAAGATGGCTGCTTACCTTGACTTACTGGTAACATGGGTTTTTGTAGATGAATTCCATTCTTGCGATTCGCAAAGGAGTGCATGGAGTGATGTTGACCCATGTAACATCATCACATGGGTGTGTGAGAAGTACCACTACTTGTTGTCAGTTGCTTCTTGTATGTCTTAAAAGCATTGTGGCACTGTTGCATGCTTTGAGTTTCCTTATGGTGCCGTTGTGGATGCTTCAAGGGATTAAACAAGTGTTTGCATGCTTCCTCCATGAGCAAATAAAGATGACTTTGTTTTCTTGGGAAACACAAGTTCTTGCATGTGTTGTCAAGAACATAACTCTGAGTGATGTGAAAATGGGTGATGGGAATAGGGCCATAATGTGTGGTTTTTAAACTTTCAAGATAGGTCTAGATTTAAATGTTTTCATCCTTCATCCATTATGAAAATTTTAAATGTATGTATTGCGTATATTGTGCAAAAGAGACTTGAAGAGTTATGATACCTAATCATGAGATGAGTGGAGATTCAATAGTCGTTTTTTATATTACTTGTTGAGGAAGTGAAATGGCACACATGAGGATGGTGTGGTTGTATGTTATTGAGACTTGTTTGGTGGTTTATCATTTTTTGTACAAAAAGGTGAAAATTGTTTCATTATTTCTTATTTTTTTTTTCTGTACTGATTTATTTCCTTCCATTAGAACGTACTTACAACACACACGTGTTGGTAGTTGAGAGAGTTACCATTCATCCATAGAGTTTTTGACTAGGCTTGGACGCCTTTGTTTTGTATAAAATGGAACCAAATTCTAAATGCGCCAATGTAACAATAACATATCCGCTTTTCATAGAAAATGGGTAGAATATCAAAAAAATTTGCAAAGTCTGCGTCACATTACATTGAGTGTCAAAGTATTGAAGGCGTTGTTTCATAAAAACCACAAAGCCCTCTATCAAGGTGTTTGAGATTATTCAAAAATGGGTTTTGGTTTAGTTAGCATGGGGTATGTATTAATGCAAAGCTTTGAAAGGGAACTTGTGCAAGAAAATCACAAACCTCAGACATTACTAAAGAGAAGGTAGTATTTTTTTTTGTATGGATAAATGTGGGCTTGCGCGTTCAGGAAGAAAAGTTGTATTTGCCCAACCACATGCAAACCATTAGCCCTATTTGTGTTTTGGACACACGACCAATTTGTTTGGTGATGTAGGCTTTTATGTTCTTGTGGTTTGTGTCCATGGTAAAATAGATAAGTCTAAATATTTGAACTGAGGATATTGTGTGAAAAAATGGTCTTATCGCTCAATCTTGATTTTTCTGACAGTGGGGTTGACATATTGCCCCTCTCCTTTGGCTTGATCTTTGACTCATTTTGCTTATCATGCACGACTATTGAGGTAGATATGTCTTTCACTTGATTTTGACGTTTAAGAGAGATCTGTATCATTTGTTTTTTCATTGGCATCTCGGCACATTTTCTTTGCTTGCTATTCTATGCATTCATTAGCCATGATGCAATCTTTTGTCTTTTGTCGTTGCAGATTTGCCTTTATCAAACTATAAAGAGAATTTTTAGATGAAAATTGCTTCACATTCACGGTATTTTTCATGTCCATGTTCCACTTTATTGAGAGAGTGTTGTCAAGGTGGAGCCATTTGTATGAAATTGAGTGGTGACGAGAAGGATACAGGTGGGATGCCCAAAGTTCTACTATGCATATGCCTAGTGGAATGTGCCCTTGAAAGCTCTGGTCTTTTTTCTATATTTCTTTATGTTTTACTTGTGTTTGTGTCCATTTTTATCTTCAAAGGAGAGAAAAATTCTATTTGAGAATTTTCACAAGATAGAAAAGGAGATAAGCATATTGAATCGGTCCTTTTCGCCCATCACTATGCTTGGTGCTCAAAATCTTTGGATGTGTTAACATGTTTAAATTTTTCAGAACATAGTTTAAGATATTAAATTGTTATTAAAAGATTCAAATCGAATACATAGGGTAGTAGGGTATTGTTTACGATAGAGGGGAGTGAAGGCTTTTTTTTTTCTATGATGGGGGTAAATGGGCTTATTGTTCCGACCACGAGGTCTTGGGTTATAAAACAAGGGGATATTTTTGGCAAAAAATAAGTGGTTTGATTTGGAAATGATTGCTCAAATCTGTCCAATCATTAAATGTGTAGGAAAATGCGTCCAGCTGCGAGATGAGTTGAAACATTTGTCCCGTAATCAACATGAGCAGAAAGAACTTGTCTTATCTCGAAAAAGCAGTAAAAAATATCTGTATCAAAATTTTTGCGTGGCAAACAAGCAGAAAAACATGTCCCCCTTGCGTTCAAGATCCCATGTCAACAACAAAAGTTAAAAGAAAAGGTGATCCATAAACGATGAATTTGTGTATGTATCTTGATAAAAATTAGACAAAGTTATCCAAAGGAGATAAGAGTCTCATGTTGATGCTTAGAGGAATGGACCCCACGTTTGGCCTTGGAGAATGGGAGGAGCCGACAGGGGGACACTTTTGTCTACTCGTTTGGTGAGTGGATAGATTTGTATGCTCTGCCAATAGTGTCTTAGTATGCGCCCCCCCCCTTTTGCGAAACCCAGACTTGGGTTCCATTAGTGTAGAGACAAAAACGTGGCATCCTATGTTCTTCACACAAGTTTATCCTTTCTTTTATCAAGAGAGAAACGGAAAGTAAAAGTAGATAAGTCACCTCTTTTACAAGAACTTGTATGATTGACGTGGCGTCACGAACTCAAGGTGGACATTTGTTTCTCCTCCTTCGCCATATGATACTTTTGAGTGGGACATATTTGACTGCTTGTTGACGGTTGGACCATGCTTGTCTGCTTGCATCGACGAGTGAACAAATGTGTCTGCCCATCCCGCAAGTGGACAGTTCGGGTCTCTTATTTCTAGAACGGTCACATCCGAGTGCTCATCTGGAAACCAGACCAAAGTTGATCTTTTCTCTTTTTTTCGTTGAATCACGTCTCGGATGCGGTGGTGGTACTGCTGCTGCTACCAACAGTGCTGGAGGCACCGAGTCGGAGGCTTGCTAACACGAGAGCTGCCGTCGGTTGTGCTTGCGATGATGCCGGCAGCCGCGGCGGACGCGTGCACGGATACTAATGTGGGGTTCCGAAATCGACTAAATAGTTCTTTGTCTATCTGTTGAATGCGAAATCGAAACTAGCGAGCTCTAGCGAGCTCGGCCGGCTACCTCGCGTACCGGCCGTCTGCTTTGCGAGGAGCTAGCGACGTCGCGAACCTTTTCCCTCATTTTTTCGATAGACTAATTAGTCTATGCGGGGTGCGACTCGAAGAATGGACTAATTAGTCCAAAAACCTCGACTAAATCGCTCGAAGCGCTCAGACTGAGACTAATTAGTCTATCGA
>SZWC01029362.1:5786-26301 GCA_023375785.1 Penium margaritaceum | reverse complement strand
CCCCCCCCCCCCCCCCCCCCCCTCCATCCTGTCCCCCGTGTCCGGGCCCAATGAAGTACTGAAGGAATAAGAGCCAGAAGACATAAGTTACTGTGTTCAACAACTTAGCTCATGACTGGCATGTTTCCAAGGAAGAGTGCCCAATGTAAAACAATTCCTCCCATCTGGGTCTCTGCAACGGTGCAGGTGTGTGTTTTGGCAGAAGTAATTTCAACCCCACTTTGCCCAACTGGGAGCATACCACGCAGAATGGTTCGTGGAGACACTTGCATCAGTCTCCTTACCAACTTCTTTGGCTCAGTAGGGCGAATGGCGAGCCTTAACCACGGATTCCGATGTGCACCACAGCGGCTCGTTGTGGGCAAAACCATTTGCGTACCTGATTCTGGTGGTGGACGGTCCCCTCCTCCCCTTTCAAAAAAGGCTCTCCAAGTTTGGTGAAACTTCACATGAGTGGCATTGAACCCAGGCTGACACCTATCCATTTTATGCATGTATCCTTGCAATCAGCGGGCATTCACTACCCCCAACAGTGGGCGTGCTCTTCTGGTTTCTTGTTACCAAACAACCTGCCTCATACGAGCTTGTGTCAACATTGCATGTCTGCCATAGCATTTCATTGTAGTGTTCTCTTTGTGGGAGAAACTTGAAATTTCTCATGGGCCTGAACATGAAAATTTGTATTGGCAGATAAATAGGGTGCTATAAGATATGGTCAGAAAGTTTTTTAATCATCATGAGGTCTCCGAAGGCATTGGCACACACCACCGCGTTCCTGGGTCTGGCCCATCAAAAAAATTTACCTCATGCATATGTAGACTAGGTGACTAGAATGCACCATGCATACCGAGGGTCTCTCCGATATCAAGTTCACCATCCTTCAAATCCTCAAGTCGAAGGATGCTAATGGTAAAGGTGAACAAGGTGTCCAAGATTTCTCGTTGAGCATGTAGAAGCTGTTGTCGCGCATTCGATCAATGTACCTGTGCCGTCGGGCTTTTAGGCCCATTGGCACAAGTCGCTGACTCTGCCATGCCACGTCACTAAATCCTTCTCTAGGACTCTCCACGTACTGCACATGGCACATGTCCACTGAAATGTCTTCAGTTGTGCACTTTACATCTCTTGGCATGCAGAGAATGTACATGCACTCAAGATTACCAAGGTGCCGACATGCCGTTGTCGCAACAATGACATTTGTGTTCCCTACCGCAGGCACAACAGGCAGTGTCGCATCAGCAACTGTTGTTGGCAACCTGGTACCAGAGACACCTCCAGCTGGTGGGGAAACTACGGCCTGTGGAGTTGCAAGCAATGGAGCTACTATGACCACCTCCACCGCTACAATCCCTAGAATGTCCTCTACCAAGTCCGACTCACGTGTTGTAGCTAATGGGGCTACCCCTACCGGTTATTGGTATGTGTCCCACAGATCTATTGTGACCTTTGGCCCCGCTGTACACTCACCGCACTGACACAGGTAATTGATGCTGGAGTGACACTGGCGCTGACGTCACCGCTCGTGTGGTGCTGGCTCGTGATTAAGCACATGCCGACCATCCAGAGCCACACTCACAGGACTTGCGTAAGAGTAACCTCTTGCACGTGCCTCCATAACCTGTTCTATCGTTGACACTAGGATTCCTAGTGTGACAGGGGTGCATGTCTGGGTTTGTTTTCAGTTTTTGACAGGTTGCATGCGTGCAGGTTATTGAGTGGTTGAAATCCGGGTTCAGGTTTCATGTGGCGTGGGTGCGAGCGAGGCTGGGTTCGCCGTCCGCCCGCTCGTCACCTCACAACCCGCTGCTCGCTCGCACCTAACCCCTCTGTAGCTCGTGACTCGTGACTTGTTCCTTGTTGCTTGAGCTAAACCTAATCCATGGCTTCCTGCCTCTCTTGGTGCTCCATGCGTCTGTGTCTCGCTCTCCCTCACACACACTAGTCTCGGCTTCCCACACTGGTGGCTTTGCCTCTCTGTCCCCCGTCATAAGCATGACCACTCACGCATCAGGATTATCATATACCCCTCCGGCTACAACGAAGCGGACAGCTCAAGCTAGTGGAGAATGCACATGCTTTGGAATTAAAAATGATATAGCTCGTGACACCACATCCAGAAAAATCTTCGTATAACATGATGTGCAATGTCTGACTTTAGTGTGGTAGTAGTCGATGCTCCATTGCTGCCTCAATCTCTATGTGTAAAGTCACAGGTGGAGGCTGTGTATTTGTAGTCGATAGGCGCATACACTCTCCCTTGACCTCTAGGATCGTAGAACATGGTAAAGTGGTCAACGTGCCAGATGCAAGGTAGGCCTGTTGTGTCACGAGAAAATGCTATCGCCAAGCACCATGTCAACAAGAGCAATAGGAACAAAAACATAAATCTCTTGTGTAATCCATACCAGCAGATAATCTTATGATTCAAACCACGGCCGCGGTTTGCAATGGCAAGTTCCATGTTAGTTGAGGTGTGTTGTGAATAGAAACATGTGACACGGTGGAAGAGGTGGTGGAGAGCAGAGATGTAGTTTTTGTTTGTTTTTTTTTTTCTTTTGGCTAGATTTTTCTTGAGGTTTTTCCTTTAAGATATTGAACAACTTTGCTTTTACTCTGATAGGGAGGAATCAATACATAGATGTGGACATGATTCGAAGCTACCTTACTCCTTTCATTCTCCACTTCACACCATTTAGCATGCAAGACAGAGCAGCCATAGCTTTGGTGATGGTGAATGCTGTATCAGGAAGGTCCAAATGTTTTGGGGGTTGGAAAGGATCACCCGGTCGAAGCGAAGAGGGATGCCAGACCGGAGGGTGGTGCCAGCATCGACGCCACATGTGATGTCCATCACCACAATAGTAGGAAGTAATGACAGCCGGCGTCAGATGCCGCATCATTGCGCTCATATTCCTCGAACATAACCAAAAGCTAAGATTTTTTCTGTTTTTCTCTCACCAAATTCTCAGGTGGTTTTCCAAATGATCCCTCATCCAAGTGCTATTGGACTTACCCACTCTTTCTGGTGTATTTGTTCTTCTTTGGTTTTCCCCCCCTTCTTTTGAATTTCTTGCTTGAGTTGTCTCCGTCATACGCGAATGTCCTCACTGTTTTTTCCTTTTCCTCTTCAGCAGGCTTCGGTCCGGTGGACACACGCAAAAATTGTGGATGTGAATGCTGAGAACTACAAGGGCAATCGCAGGCCTTGGACAGTCAGTGTGGTTTCTAAGCATGACACCTATTCTTGCACGCATGAAGATTTTGCTTACAAGGATGCCGCCTCTGCCTAGAAGCAAAACCTCTTTGCTTACAATCATAGTGCATATGATTACAAGCATATCACCTTTGTTTACAAGGATGACTCCTATGCATACCTTCATGAAAGTATTGCGTTCAAGCATGACACCTACACTTAAAAAAAAAAGCATTTGCTTACACGCATGATGCCTTCGCTTAAAAGCATGATGTCTATGCGTACGAGCATGACGCCTTTTCTTTCAAGTATGACACCTATGCTTACAAGCACAACGCCCATGCTGACAAGCATGATGCCTGTGCCCACAAACATGACGCCTTTGCTTACAAGTATGACCCCAAGCTTGAAAGCAGGCGCCTTTGCTTTCGAGCATGATACCTATGCTTACAATCATGGTGCCTTTCCTTAGAAGCATGACGCCTATGCTTACAAGCATGACGCCTTCGCTTACAATTACGACACCTATGATTACAAGTTTTACGCCTATGCCTACAAGCATGATGCATATGCTTACACTTACGACGCCTTTGCTTACAAGAATGATGCCCTTTTCTTGAAAGCACGCACCTATGCTTACTAGCTTGAAACCTATGCTTACTGTTATGGCGCCTTTGCTCACAAGAAAAACGCCTTTGCTTACAAGCACGATGCCTATGCTTTCTATCATGATGCTTTTGTTATCAATCATGATACCTATGCTTACAACTATGATGCCTTTGCTTACAAGCATGACGCCTTTGCTTACCATCATGATGCCTTTGCTTACATGCACGAAGCCTACGCTTACAAGCATGACACATATGCTTATAGGTATGACGCCTATGCTTCAAGCATGACACATCTGCTTACAAGCATGTCACCTTTGCCTACAAGCATGGCGCCTGTGTTTACAAGCATGACCCCTTTGCTTACAAGCATGACACATATGCTTACAAGCATGAAGCTTTTTCTTGCAAGTATGACACCTTTGCTTACAAGTACGACCCCTTTGCTTACCATCATAAGACCTATGCTTAGAAACATGACGCCTTTGTTTCCAACAATTACGTGAATGCTTACCATCATGAAGCCTATGCTTGCACACATGAAACCAATGCTTACAACCAAGACGCATTGGCTTATAGGCTTTATGCCTTTGCTTACAAGCTTGATGCCTATGCGTACAAGCATGCTGCCATTTCTTGAATGTATGACACCTATGTTTACAAGCACAACGCCTATGCTTACAAGCATGATGCCTGTGCCTACAAGCATGACGCCTTTGCTTACAGTGAAGACGCCTATGCTTGAAAGCATGAAGCCTTTTCTTACAAGCATGTCGCCTATTCTTACAACCATGATGCCTTTTGTTATAAGCATGACGCCTATGCTTCCAAGCATGACACCTTTGCTTACAAGCACGACGCCTATGATTACAAGCATCGCGCCTATGCTTACAAGCATGACGCATATGCTTACAATCATGGCACATTTGCTTACGGGCATGACGCCTATCCTTACAAGCACGACGCCGATACTTACAAGAATGACACCTATGCTTACAAGCACGATGCCTATGCTTACGAGCATGCCGCCTATGCTCAAACATATGAAATAAATCCTTACAAGCATGACTCCTTTGCTTACAAGCATGACGCCTTCGTATTCAAGCATGACACCCATGCTTACAAGCATACGCCTTTGCTTACAAGCATGACGCCTTTGCTTGCAATGAATAAACCTATGCTTACAAGCAATGTCCTTGGCTTCCAAGCATGATGCCTATGCTTACAAGTATGACGCCTCTGATTACAAGAAAAACACCTATGCTTACCATCATGACGCCTATGCTTATGAGCATGACGCCTTTGCTTACAAGCAGGACCTTTATGCTTACATTCTTACAAGAATGAAGCCTATGCTTACAAGCATGAAGCCTATGCTTACCAGCATGACGCCTATGCTTACAAGCTTGAAGCCTTTGCTTACAAGCATGACGCATATGCTTACAAGCATAACATCTTTGCTTACAAACACAGCGCCTATGCTTACAAGGATGACACCTTTGGTTACACGCATGACGCCTTTGCGTACAAGCATGAAACCTATGCTTACAAACATGACGCCTATGCTTACAAGCATGACACATATGCTTACAAGCATGATGCATTTTCTTAAAATCATGACACCTTTGCTCACAAGCATGAAGCCTATGCGTTCAAACATGATGCATATGCTTACTAGCATGAAATTTTGCTTACAAGCATGACGTACATGCTTACAAGCATGACGCCTGTTTTTACAATCATGATGCCTTCGCGTACAAGCGTGACGCCTTTTCTTACTAGCATGATGCCAATACTTACAAGTATGATTATTTTTCTGACAAGCATGACGCCTATGCTAACTGGCATGACGCCTATGCATACACGCATGACGGCTATGCTTACAAGCACGACGCCTATGCTTCCCATCATGATGCCTTTGTGTACAAGCATGAAGCATTTGGTTACAAGCATAATGCCTATGCTTACAAGCATGACGCCTATGCTTACAATCATGACGCATTTGCCTACAATCATGACGCAATTGCTTACAAGCACGAAACCTATGCTTACCATCATGACGCCTTTGCTGATGAGCTTGACGCCTGTGTGTACAAGTATGACGCCTATACTTAGAGACTTGTCACTATGCATACAAGCATGTTGCCTATGCCTCCAAGCATAACGCATAAGCTTGTAAGCATAGTGCCTATGCTTACCATCATGATGCCCGTGCTAACAAATATGAGACCTTTGCTTACAAGCATGATGCCTCTGCTTACAAGCATGACACGTATGCTTACAAGCATGACCGCATTCTTACAAGCAAAACGCCTGTGCTTGCAAGCATGACATCTTTGCTTACAAGCATGATGCCTATGCTTCCAAGCAGGTCGCCTTTGCATACAAGCATGACGGCTATGCTCACAAGCATGACACCTTTGCTTAGAAGCATGATGCCTTAGCTTACAAGCACGACGACTATGCTTACAAGCATGACTCCTTTTCTTAAAAGCATGATGGCTTTGCTTTCAAAAATGACACCAATGCTTACAAGCATGACGCCTATGCTTACCACCATGACGAGTTTGCTTACAAGCATAACGCCTTTGTTTGCAAGGATGATGCCTATGCTTCAAAGCATGACGCCTACATTTACAAGCATGATGCATATGCTTACAAGCATGAATCCTTTTCTTTTAAGCATGATGCTCTTGGTTACAAGCATGACGCCTTTTTCAACAAGCCGGACACCTATGCTTACAAGCCTGGCATCCTCGCCTACAAGCATGTTGCCTATGCGTACACGCATGATGCCTTTGTTTACAATCACGATACCTATGCTTACAAGCAGGACATATGCTTACACGCATGACGCCTATGATAACAAGAATGATCCCTATGCTTACAAGCATTGAGCCTCTGCTTAGAGTCATGATGCCTTTGCTTACAAGCATGATGTATTTTCTTTCAATCATGACGCCTTTGCTGACAACCATGGCGTCATGCTTGTAAGCATAGGCGTCATGCTTGTAGCCTTGGTGTCATGCTTGTGAGCAAAGGCGTCATTCTTGCTATCAAAAGCGTCATGTTTTCAAGCATAGGCATCATTTTAAGAAGGAAAGGCGTCATGCTTGTAACAATAGGCATCATGATTATAAGTTTGGCATCAGGCTCATAAGCATTGACGTCTATGCTTACCATCATGATGGCTTTTCTTACAAGCATGATGGCTTTGCTTACAAGTATGACGTCTTGTCTTACAAGCATAACGCATATCCCTACAAGCATAACTCTATTGCTTAGAAGCACGCGGCGTATGCTTACAAGCATGACGCCTTTGCTTACATGCATGACATCTTTGCTTACAAGCATGACGTCTTTGTTTACCATTTTGATGCCTATGCTTAGAAGCATGACGTCTTTGTTTACCATTTTGATGCCTTTGTGTACAAGCGTGATGTCTTTGCTTACAAGCATGGTGCCTATGCTTACGAGCATGACGCCTATGCTTACAAGCTTGACGCATTTTCTTACAATAATGACGCAATTGCTTACAAGCACAAGACCAATGCTTACCATCATGACCCATTTGCTCACAAGAATTAGACCTATGCATACAAGCATGACGCATATGCTTTCAATCATGATGCTATTGCTTACAATCATGACGCCTATGCTTACAAACATGAAGTCAATGCTTACAAGCATGAGTCCTTTGCTTCCATCATGACGCTTTTGCTTGTATGCAATACACCTATGCTTACAAGCATGACACCTATGCTTGCAACCATGATGCCTGTGATTAAGAGCATGACACCTTTGCCTACCAGCAAGATAATCATGCTTACAACCATGATGTCTTTGCTTACAAGCATGGCGTCTATGTGTACAAGCATGAAACCTTTTCTTTCAAGCATGACGCCTTTCCATACAAGCGCACCGTCTATGCTTGCGACCATGATGCCTTTTCTTACAAGCATTATGCCTTTGCTTATGAGAACGACACCTTTTCTTGCAAGCACGATGCTTATGCTTACAAACAAGGCGCCTTTGCTTACAAGCATGACGCCTTTGCTTACAAGCATGACACCTATGCTATCAAGCATGATGCTTGTAATCATATGCTTACAAACGTGATGCCTTTGGTTACACGCATGACGTAAGCAAGCTTGTCATGCGTGTAAGCAAAGGCGTCACACTTGTAAGCATGACAGTGTTACTTACTAGCATACCACCTATGCTTACAAGCGTGCGGCCTATGCTTTCAAAAATGACGCTTTTGCTTACAAGCATGACACCTTTGCTTAAGAGCATGATGAATATGCTTAGAATCATGACGCCATTGCTCACAAGTGTGACGCCTATGCTTACAAGCATGATGCCTTTCCTTGCTTTCATGACGCTTATGCTTACAAGCACGACGCCTTTGCCTACAAGCATGACGGCTATGCTTACAAGAATGACGCATTTACTTAAAGTCATGATGCTTTAGCTTACAAACATGACGGCTATGCTTACAATCATGATGTCTATGCCTACAAGCATGACGATCTTGCTTCCAAGCATAACACCTTTGCTTACAAACATGACACCTATGCTAACAAGCATGGTGCCTATGCTTACCACCATGACGTTTTTTCTTGGAAAAATGATGCTTTCTTTTGCAAGCACAACGCTTATGCTTATGACGTTGATACCTTTCTTTACAAGCATGTTGCCTATGCTTTCAAGCCTGTAATCCTTGCTTACAAGCATGTCGCCTTTGCGTACAGTCATGATGCCTTTTTTTACAAGCATGATGCCTATGCTCACAAGCATGCAATATACTTATACACTTGATGCACATGCTTACAGGCATGCTGCCTATGCTTACAGGGATGACGCCTATGCTTTCGAGGATGACGCCTATGCTTACAGACATGAAGCCTATGCTTGCATTCATGACGCCTTTGCTTACGAGCATGATGCCTTTGCTTCCAATCATGACACCTTTGCTGACAATCATGGCGTTGTGATTGTAACTATAGGCATCATGCTTTAAGCTTAGGCGTCATTCTCATGAGCAAAGGCGTCATTCTTGTAAGCAAAAGCATCATGCTTTCAAGCATAGGTGTCATGTTTGTAAGCAAAGGCCTCATGCTTTTATTCAAAGGCATCTTGATTATAACTATTTGCATCAGGCTAGTAAACATTGATTTCTATACTTACCGTCACGATACCTTTTCTTACAAGCATCATGCCTTTTCTTAGAAACATGCCACCTGTGCTTAGAAGCTAGAAACTTATGCTTGCAAGCATGACATCCATTCTTACCTTCATGACGCCTTTGCTTAAAATCATGACTCCTTCACTTACACACACGACGCCTATCCTTACCAGCATGACATCTTTGGTTACAAGAATGTCGCCTATGTGTACAAGCATGATGCCTTTGTTGACAAGCATGATACCTATGCTCGCAAGCATGACGTATGCTTACAAGCATGATGCTTATGCTCACAAGCATGCCACCTATGCTTACAAGAATGATTCCTATGCTTACAAGAATGACGCCTATGCTTCACACATATGATGCATTCGCTTACAATCATAAAGTATTTGCTCACAAGCATGATGGCTTACAACCATGTCTTCATCCTTGTAAGAATAGTTTCATCTTGTAAGCATAGGTGTCATGCTTGTGAGCAAAAGCGTCATGCTTGTAAACAAAATCATCATGCTTTTAAGCATAGGCATCATGTTTGTAAGCAAAGGCGTCATGCTTGTAAGTAAACGCACCATGACTCAAAGCATAGGCATCAGGCTACTAAGGAATGACGTGGTGCTTCTAAGCAAAGGCGTCATGTTTGTAAGCAAAACCGCCATGATAATAAGTAAGGAAACATGCTTGTAATTGTAGGTCTCGTTCTTGAAAGCAAAGGCGTCATGATTGTAAACAATGGCTTCATGCTTGTGAGCATAGGCATTGTGCTTTTAAGAAAAAGCATCATGATTTCAAGTAAAGGCATCATGCTTTTTAGGAAAGGCGTTGTGCTTGAAAGCAAAGGCATGATGCTTGTAAGCATATGCGTCATGCTTGTAAGGATAGGAGTCATGCTTGTAAGCATAGGCGTCATGCTTGTAAGCAAAGGTTTCAGGCTTGTAAGCGAAGGCTCCATGCTTGTAAGGAAAGGTTTAATACTTGTAAGCATAGACGTCATGCTTGTAAGCATAGGCATCGTGCTTGTAAACATAGGCGTCATGCTTGTAAGTAAATACGTCATGCTTGTAAGCATACGCATCATGTTAGCAAGAATAGGTGTTATGATTGTAAGCAAATGAGTCATGCTTGTAAGCATATGTGTCATGTTTGTAAGCATATGCATCATGCTTGTAAGCAAAGAAGCCATGCTTGCAAGCATGGACATCATGATGGTAAGCATAGGCGTCATGCTTGTACGCATAGACGTCATTCATGTACAATAGACGTCAGGATTGTAAGGGAAAGGCATCGTGTTTGTAAGCAAAGGCATCGTGCTTGTAAATACATCATCACGATTGTAAGCAAATGCGTTGTGCTTGTATGTATAGGTGTCATGCTTGTAAACAAAGGCATCATGCTTGTATGTATAGGCGTCATGCTTGTAAGCATGGGCCTTATGCTTGTCAGCAATGGCTTCATACTTGTAAGCAAAGGTTTCATGCTTGTCAGGAAAGGCGTCATGCTTGTAAGCAAAGGCGTCATGCTTGTAAGCATCAGCCTCATACTTGTCAGCAATGAAGTCATGCTTGTAAGCATGAGTCATGGTTGTATGTATAGGTATCATACTTGTAAGAAAATGCATCATGCATGTAAGATACTGTGTCATGCTTGTAAGCGTAGGCTTGATGCTTTTAAGCAAAAACATCATGCTTGTAAGCAAAAGTGCCATGATGGTAAGTAAGAAACGTCATTCTTGTAAGCATAGGCGTCATGATTGTAAGCATAGGGGTTATGCTCATATGGAAATGCGTTTTCCTTGTAAGCAAATGCGTCATTATAGTAAGTATAGCTGTCATGTGAGTACGAATAAGCCTGGTACTAGTAAGCAAAGGCATCTTGATTGTAAGAAAAGGCGTCATGCCTGTAATCATAGGCATCATGCTTGTTAGCAAACGTGTCATCATTGTAAGCAAAGGAGTCATGCTTGGATGCAATTGCATCATGCTTGTGAGTGAAGGCGTCATGCTTGTAATCATAGGCATCACGCTTGTAAGAATAAGCATCATACTTGTAAGCATAGGCATCATGCTTGTAAGCAAAGGCGTCATGCTCGTAAGCATAAGCATCATGCTTGTAAAGAAAGGCGTTATGCTTGCAATCAAAGGCGTCATGTTTGAAAGCAAAGGTTTCATGCTTGTAAGAAATGGCATCATGCTTGAAAGCATAGGCGTGATGCCTGTAAGTAAAGCACTATGCATGTAAGCAAAGGTGTCATATTTGCAAGAATAGACATCGTGTGTGTAAGCAAAGGTGTCATGCTTGTATGCATTGGCATCGTGCTTGTAAGCATACGCATCATTATGGAAAGCAAAGGCGTCATGCTTGTAAGAAAATGCTTCATGCATATAAGTAAAGGTGTGATGATTGTAAGCAAAGGCATTGTGCTTGTAAGCATATGTATCATGCGTGTAAGCAAAGGCATCATGCTTGTAACAATAGGCATCATGATTGTAACAATAGGCATCATGATTGTAACAAAAAACTAGTTTCTTGTAAGCATAAGCATCATGCTTGTAAGCATAAGCATCATGCTTGTAAGCATAGGCATCATGCTTATAAGCATAGGCGTCAGGCTTATAAGAAAAGGTGTCATGCTCGTAAGACGATGTGTCATGATTTTAAGCATATGCATCATGCTTTTAAGCATATGCATCATGCTTTTAAGCATATGCATCATGCTTTTAAGCATAGGCGTCATGCTTTTAAGCATATCCCTCATTCTTGTAGGCATTGACGTCAAGATGGTAAGCATGGGCGTCATCCTTGTATGCATAGGCGTCATGCTTGTATGGATAGGAATCAGTCTTGTAAGTATAGGCATCATGCTTGAAAGAATACGCATCATGTTTGATAGAAAATTCCCCATGCTTGGGAGTGAACGCCTCATGCTCGTAAGTACAGGCATCATGCTTGTAAGCATAGTGTCATTCTTGTAACCAAAGGCATTGACATTTTTAGCAAAAGGTTAATTTCTAAAGGCATAGGTTTTGTGCTTGTAAGCAAATGAGTCATGATTACAAGCAAAGGCGTCTTGCTTATACCTCCAGGAGTCATGCTTGGAAGGAAACACGTCATGCTTGTAAGCACGGCTATCATGAGTATAAGCGTAGACATCATGCTTCTAAGCATAGGAGTCATGCATGTAAGCAGACTTCATGCTTGTAAGCATAGGCGTCATTCTTTTAAGTACACGCGTCATGCTTGTAAGCATATGTGTCATGCGTGTAAGCATAGGCGTCACTCATGTACACATAGTCGTCATTCTTGGAAGCCTAGGTTTCATGCATGTACATCCAGGCGTCATGCTTGCAAGCAAAGGCATTGTGCTTTCAAGAAAAAGCGACATGCTTGTACGCAGGGGCGTCATGCTTGTAAGCATGGGAGTCATGCTTCTAAGCAAAGGTGTCATGCTTGTAAGCAAATGCGTCATGCTTGTAAGAAAATGCACCATGTTTGTAAGGAAAGGCCTCGTGCTTGTACGCATAGGCATCATGCTTGCAAGCATAGGCATCATGATGGTAAGTATAGGCCTCATGCTTGTAAGCATAGGCGTTATGCTTGTAAGCATATGGATCATGCTTGTAAGGAAAGGGCTTTATGCTTGTAAGTATGGGTATCATGTCTGAAAGCATGGGCATCATGCTTGTAAGCATAAGCATCAGGCTTGTAAGCAAAGGTGTCATGCTTGTAAGCATATGCGTCATGCTTCTTAGTAGATGCATCATGCTTGTAAGCACATGCATCATGCTTGTAAGCATAGGTGTTATGCTCTTAAGCATACATGTTGTGCTTGCAAGCAAATGAGTCATGATTTTTAGCACAAGTGTCTTGCTTATAAGCATAGGCATCAGGCTTGTAAGCATAGGCATTGTGCTTGTAAGCAAATGCGTCATGGTTACAAGCAAAAGCGTCATGTTTGAAAGGAAGCATGCTTGAAAGTAGAGGCATCATTCTGTATGCAAAGGCGTTGTGCTTGTAAGAAAATGCATCAGTTTTCTAAACAAAGGTGTCATGCTTGAAAGCAAAGACTTCATAGCTGTAAGCAGACGCGTGATGCTTGTAAGCAAATGGTCATGCTTGGAAGCATAGGCATTGTGCCTCTGAGCAAAGGTGTCATGCTTGTAAGGATAGGCGTCATGCTTGTAAGCATAGGTGTTGCACTTGTGAGTACACGCGTCATGCTTTCATGCATATGCATCATGCTTGTAAGCATTGGCGTCATTGTTGCAAGCGTAGGCATCATGCTTGTAAGCAAATGCGTCATTCTTGTAAGCATGGACGTCATGCATGTAAGCCAATACGTCATGCTTGTAAGCATAGGCGTCATGCTTGTAAGCATGGGTGTCATGTTTGTAAGCAAGGGTGTTATGCTTTTTTGCATTTGTGTCATGCTTGTTAGCATAGGCATCATGATAGAAAGTATATGTGACATGCTTCTAAGCATAGGAGTCATGCTTCTAAGCAGAGGAGTCATGCTTGTAAGCATAGGCATCATGCTCATAAGGAAAGTCGTTATGGTTCTAAGCATAGGCGTCATGCTTGAAAGCAAAGGTGTCATGCTTGTTGTAAATGGAAGCATGCTTGCAAGTAGAGGCATCATTCTTGTAAGGAAATGTGTCATGCTTGTAAGCAAAGGCATCATGATTGTAAGCAAAGGCGTCATGCTTGTAAGCATAGGCATCATGCTTGTAAGTATTTGCGTCATGCTTGTTAGCATATGCTTCAGGCTTGTAAGCAAAGGTGTCATGCTTGTAAGCAAAGGCATCATGCTTGTAAGCATAGGCGTCATGCCTGTGAGTATAGATGTCATGATGGTAAGCATAGGCCTCATCCCTGTAAGCATAGGCATCGTGCTTGTAAGCATAGGCATCAGGCTGGTAAGCATAGGTTCAATGCTAATAAGCATAGTCGTCATGCTTGTAGGCAAACACATCATGCTTGCAAGTAAAGGCATCATTCTTGTAAGCAAAGGTATCATGCTTGTAAGAGTAGCTGTCATACCCGTAAGCAAATGCGTCATGACTGGCAGAAAAAGGTGTCATGCTTTTGAGCATAGGCGTCGTGCTTGTACGTAGAGACGTCATGATTGTAAGCAAAGGCTTCATGCTAATACACAAATTCATGATGCTTGTAAGCAAATTGGTCATGCTTGTGATCAGAGGTGTCATTCTTGTAAGCATATATGCCATGCTTGTAAGCATGGGCATTATGCGTGGAAGGAAAGTCGTCATACTTGTACACAAAGGCGTCATGATTGTGAGCAAAGGCGTCATGCTTGTAAGCATATCCATCATGCTTGTAAGCATATGCACCATTCTTGCAAGCACAGGTGTTAGGCTCGTAAGCAAAGGCATCATGGTTGTAAGCAAAGGCGTCATGATTTTAAGTATGTGCGTCATACTTGAAAGCATAGGTGTCATTCTTGTAAGCATAGGCGTCATGCTTGGAATCATAGTCATCATGATGGTAAGCATAGGCGTTGTCCTTGTAAGCGTAGACTTCATGCTTGAAAGCATAGGTGTCGGATTAGTATGTATAGGCATCATAATTGTAATCATAGGCGTTATGCTTGTCAGCAAATGCGTCATGGTTGTAAGTAAAGGCGTCATGTTTGTAAGGAAAGACGTCATTCTTGTAAGCAAAGGCGTCATGATTGTTAGCAAATGGATTATTCTTGTAAGAATTCGCGTTGTGCTTGAAAGCAAAGGCGCCATGCTTCTACGCAAATGCATCATGCTTGTAAGGAAATGCATCATGCTTGTAATCACATTCTCATGCTTGCACGCACAGGTGTTATGCTTGTATGCATAGACAACGTGTTTGTAAGCAAAGGTGTTATGATTATAAGCAAAGGTCGTGTATTTGTATTCAAAGAATCATGCATGTAAAAAAAGCCATTATGGTAATAAGCAAAGGTGGCATTTTTGTAAGCAAAGGAATCATGCTTGTAAGCAAAGGCCTCATGCGTGTATGCATGAGCATGATGTTTGTGAGCAAAGGTTCATGCTTGTAAGCATAGACACCATGGCTATAGGCATAGACATCATTCTTGTAAGTATAAGCGTCATGTTTGTAAAACTAGACTTCATTCTTGTAAGCATAGATTTCATGATTGTAGGCATAGGCGGACCAGCCCGGGAAGGCTAGAAAGAAGGACGATCTCGCAATGATGGCAAAGGAGTCCGCCGACTTGAAAGATCCGGGAGTTTTTGTGATTGACTCAAGATCGGGCCGCCACACACAATGCAACCGGGCGGTATTTGTCACTTGTAGCGCCTCGGAACGGCGCATGACAGTGGCCAACAGCAAAACGGAGTTGGCTGCCGGTGAAGGCAACGTCTGCATCGAGATGGATGTGGACGGGGAGGCTGTCACGAGCACAACTCATGACGTGCTCCACATGCCCAACTTTGGGGCAAATCTGCTATCAGTGAGCCGCCTCACCAACAAGGGGCTCGAGGTGCTCTTCAATAAGAAGGAGGCCATCATCCGCAAGGAGGGGAACAGCCAGGTCACTGCACGCGGAAAGCGAGAGGACGACTTGTACCTGCTCCGTGCAAAAATCCTAGGCAGCCGGGCTGGGCCCGACGCCGCCCACCTTGCGAAGAAGGACGATGGAGACCAGGACCGCCGCCTATGCCACATCGCTCCCTCAACTGTGAGGGACATGGCAAAGAAGGAAGTAGTGCAGGGTCTTGAGGTCAACAGCCTTGACGCAGCCAAGAATGCCGTGTGTGAGCCGTGCGTGGTCGGCAACGCTACACGGTAGCCATTTGATGGCAAAGGGACGCGTGCATCGGCGAAGTTGGAGGTGGTGCACACGGATGTGTGCGGACCGTTTGAGTCCTCCATTGGTGGGGTCCACTACTTTGTCACCTTCATCTACGACCAGAGCCGCAAGCTCTACCTCTACATCATCAAAAGGAAGAGCGATGTCTTGTCGTGCATGCAGGAATTCGTGCCGGCTATGGAGCGGCAAACGGAGTTGAAGGTGAAGGCGTTCCGGAGCGACAACGGTGGCGAGTGCAAGGGCTGCTCAACATGGATGAAGAGCAAGGGGATCGTGTGGCAGAAAACTATGCCACACTCTCCGCAGCACAACGGCATCGCCGAGAGGGAAAACCGCACCATCCTCAACATGGTCCGGTCCATGTTGAGCGATGCCGGCCTTGCGCAGCGGTACTGGGGCAAGGCGGCATGGACAGCGGCGTACATCATGAACCTGACACCGATGAAGCCGCAAAGGACACGGAGTCCAAGGTGTGGAAGACACCACAAGAAGTGTGGAGCGCAAGGAAGCCAACTGTGGTACACCTCCGCACGTTTGGTTGTGTTGCACATCCTGTTGTGCAGGTACGGGAGGGGCGGGACAAGCTGGACACGCGGACTCGCCGGTGCATCTTTGTCGGGTACGAGAGTGGGAGCAAGGCGTACCGGCTCTTCGACCCGCGGAAGCAGCAGACTGTGAAGAGTTACGACGTCACATTTGACGAGGACAGCCGTTGGACGGACAAGGATGCGGGTCTCTCCAAGCGGGGGGAGTGGCTACCACTCCTCGAGGGGGAGACACCGGACGACGCAAAAGAGGGTGACGTCCCATCGGCTCCAGCCGGCGAGAACCATCCGGGCGATGTTGGAGCAGCTGATTTGCATTCAGCCAAGTCGGACGATGAGTCAGAAGCGCCGGCAGCAGTGGAGCTGAACGATGAGGCGAGGAGTGAGCCTGCATCTCCACGGTCCCCAAGAGAGGGGGAGCAGGCCAACGGTGCGAGTGGCGCCATGAGAGGGTAGCAGTAGCAGCCTCAACAAGAGCAGCCCCGGAGAAGAGGACGCGCAAGGAGGACAGCAAAACGGTACGATGCCACACAGGGAACCTGGACTGGCTTTGCTTGAGTGTTCTTTGTGCAAGAGGAGCCCGAGACCGTCAAGGAGGCATTACAGCAGAAGGATGGGGCTGAGTAGGAGGGAGCCATGAAATCTGGGCTCGCCTCCCACGAAGAGAACGGTACTTGGCAGCTGATTGATAGGCCGGACGGCGCAAAAATCATCGGCTCCAAGTGGATCTTCAAGAAGAAGCTCACCAAGGAGGGGAAGGTGGAGTGGTACAAGGCACGGCTGGTCGCGAAGGGGTACGCCTAGTGAAAAGGTGAACACTACGACAAAACCTTCGTGCCGATGGCAAAGTTTGCCTCCATTTGCTCCATCCTCTCGGTGGCGGCGGCGCACGACTCTGAAGTCCACAAAATGGATGTAAAAACCGCATTCCTCAGCGGTGACCTGGACAAGGAGTTCTACATGGAGGTGCTGGAAGGGGTGGACGCACCGCCGGGGAAGGTGTGCTGGCTTCGCAAGGCGCTCTACGGGGTTAAGCAAGCGCCACTCATGTGGTACCTGAAAATGGACGGCTTCCTGGCCGAGGCGGATCACAGCGTGTACGTGCAAAAGCAGCCGTGGTTGCACCAGATCGTGGTCCTCTACATGGATTACATCATCCTTGTGTCATCGGACATGAAGGAGTTGGTGAACCTGAAGCAGCAGCTGGGCGGACAGTTCAAAATGACCGACATGGGCGAGCTCGAGTACTACCTCGGAGTCACCATCAAGGGGGAACGCAAAGCACGCACGCTGGAGATGGTGCAGGCAAAGTACGTGCAAGAAGTGCTCCACCACTACAACATGGAGGAGTGCAACCCCATCGGCACACCCATGACCACCACATGTGAGCTAAGCTCGAGCATGGGGCCGAGCACGGATGAGGAGGAGGAGATGGCAGGTGTTCAATACCAGTCCACGGTGGGGAGCATCATGTATACCATGGTGGCGACGCGGGCCAACCTGGCCTTTGTGGACGGCCAAGTGAGCCCCTACGTTGCTGACCCCGGGCCCCTGCATTGACAAGCAGTGAAGCGGATCCTCCGCTATCTCAAGGCGACAAAACAATCGCGGCTCGTGTTTGGAGGTGGAGCGCGTGACGACTCCCTTGAGTTGGTTGGCTACTCCGCTGCCGACTGGGCTGGTGATGTGGATGACAGAAAATCAACGTCAGTGTTTGTGTTTGTGCTTGGTGGTACAGCAGTTTCATGGGTAAGCAGGAAGCAAGACAGTGTTGCACTGTCCAGCACCGAAGCCAAGTACATCGTGCTAGCGGTAGCTGCAAAGGAGGCGGTGTGGCTGCGTCGGCTATTAAAGGAGATTGGCGTGCCGTAAAGGAAGCCGACAGTGCTCAATGTTGACAACATGAGTGCCATCAGCCTGACCCAGAACTCGGTACTGCACAGGAGGACCAAGCACATCGAGATGTAGCATCACTACGCGCGGGACTTGGTGGCGAAGGGAGATGCGGCTATTGTGCATTGTGGCACTAAGCGCATGCTCGCCGATCCCATGACTAAGGCACAGCCCAAGGACAGGCACGGTGTGTGCTGCATTGAGCTTGGATTGCGCTGTGAGGTTTAAAAATGCTACAGGTTCCAAGGACATGGCATCAAGGCTGCGGTGCAAGGAGGAGATTGTTGACATGGTGTGCCCCTTGCCATGCGTGCCGTTGATCGTACTCCCTAGGTAGACCCCAGAGGAGTGGTCACAAATCTGATTTGACTTGAGATGTGGATGCCTTGGATTTTTCCATGTAGGATCGAACTTTGAATCGCTCAATTTGAGTGAGTATTCAGAAAGTTAGCCTAGCCCGAAAATCGGGTGTTGGGTGGATGGAATCTGGTACCCGCCATGGGTGGCGGGATAATCCACCGCCAGGGATCCGATTTCATTCCTAATGGCTCCAAATTCACCAAGGGCATGAATGAGCTAACCATAAAGACCTCCTTGACCAGGATGAACTTCTCCTTGACTTCTGGGCAAGGAAAGGCGCTTCGAGGGGTCATCGTCAAAGCGCCTCCCGTTGCCTAGAGTGCAAGGCCAGGTGGGCGGCTCCACCAAGGGTTACTTCGACGGCCGTAGCAGGGGCTCGACTGCTTCGTTTTGGGCGTGCTTGGATGCATTGGAAAGATTAGATCACAGGCTGTAAAGATCAGATATAATATTACTAAGATGAGTAAAAAAAACGTGTTTTGATTCAGATCTACTGAATGTGACGTGTTCTGCCCACTCACATCCGTGATCCTTGTGCTCCACACTCTTCACCAAAGGTGTCCAATGGCTACCCCAAACATTGGTAGCATGTACCAGTGAGAGCTAGGCATCCTTGAGGGTGCCTCCACACCCACTAGGGCCAACATATATTCGTCATGCTTACAAGCATGGGCATCATGCTTGTAAGCATAGGTGTCATTCTTGTAAGCATAGGCGTAATGCTTGCAAGCAAATGTGTCAGGCTTGTACGCATAGGCGTGGTGCTTGTAAGCATAGGTCTTGTGTCTTAAAGTAGGATTCATGCTTTTTCGCATAGACATCACGCTTGGAAGCATGGACGTCATGCTCGGAAGCAAAGGCGTCATGCTTCAAAGCATAGGTGTCATTCTTTTAAGCATAGGCATCGTGTTCATAATCATCATGCTTGTAACCATAGGCATCATGATTGAAAGCATAGACATCATGCTTTTAAGCATAGGCGTCATGCTTGTAAGCATATGCGTCATGCTTGCAAGAAAAGGATTCATGCTTTTAAGAAAATGCATCATGCTTGTAAGTAAAGGCATCATGCTTGAAAGCAAAGGCATCATGCTTGTAAGCATAGTCATCATGCCTGTAAGCAAAGGCGTCATGCTTGTAAGCTGAGGTCTCATGCTTCTAATAATAGGTGTCGTGCTTATAAGCAAAGGCGTCATGGCCGTAATTGAAGGCGGCATGCTTGTAAGCATAGGCATCATGCTTGTAAGCATAGGCGTCAGGATTGTAAGTTAAGACGTCATGCTTGTAAGCCAAGAAGTCATGCTTGTGAGAATATGCCTCGTACTTGTAAGCATAGTCTTCATGCTTGTGAGAATGGGTGTCATGCTTGTAAGCATAGGCATTACACTTCCAAGCATAGATGTCATGATGGTCAGCGTAGGCGTCATCATTGTACGCATGAGGATCGTGGTAGTAAGCATAGGCGTTAATTTGATAAGCATAGGCATCATGCTTGTAAGCATAGGTGTCATGCTTGTGAGACAATGCAACATGCTTGCAAGTAATGTTGACTTTGTTGTCTGTTGTAGGGCCCATTCAACGGCAACGGCACCGCGGTCCACATCGATGTAACATCGATGTGGATTTGGGGGCATGGGGCAACCCGAGACCACCTAGAACCCAGTCTGGCTCTCGGGGACATCTGAAAGGCTTGGACTCGCTGTTTTCATGAGAGCGACATTTCGACCGTTGGCACCTCATTTTTTTTGTGTGCATGCATCGACCCAGACTATACGTGTGGATGTTAGCCATCTCACCTTTGGCATATCGCCATCGATGCATGTTAACTACCAGCAGGGTCCAAGGGCGATCCTGCTACTACGGCATTGGATCATGGTGCTGCCACCTCATACATTGTGAACA
>SZWC01029361.1:15110-20110 GCA_023375785.1 Penium margaritaceum | reverse complement strand
TATTTCCTGATTTAAAGACATGATTTGATTGAAAAACATCCATGGTGTTCCTTTTGCTGTGACGGTTGTCATTGTTAGGATGAAATGTGAAATTTTACAAAACGTTTCCAAAATGATGAGGATGGCATCATATTCCTCGTGAGTGGTGGGTAGTCTCGTAAAAACATCCATGCGAATGTGACTCCATGGTTTTGTCACAACTAGTAGGGTTTGATGTGGACTAGGTGGTCTATTGTCATAAGACTTTTGTGTCCTAGTCGTGTCGCATGATTTGTACATAACCGCCAATTTGGTATGCATCTTGTCCCACTAATGCTATTCTGCCATCTCCTTGAGCATTTTGTCCTCATCGAAGTGCCAACCAGGAACGGTGTCGTGGGACAATTTGAATAGCATTTGTTGTAACTGCTTGTTTGGATGTGTAATGACCTGGCGAGTGAATTGTCGACGCTAGCAAGGGTCTTCAAACCATGAATTTGTATTTTCATGCTTTTCGAACCCCATGAATTCCTTTGCAAAGAGCCTCACAAGGTACGGGTCTTGTTTGACTTGTAACGTGTTGATTCAGCCATTCAATATGGTTGTCCACTTAGATCCGCCAATTTGTTTTGACTCGGTACTTGATGTTGTAGTCAGAGTTGGACGCAAGGATCTTTATCCATCAAGTTGTTTGACGGCTGTGGTTTGGCTAGGTCTTGAGATATTTGAGGGTGTGATGATTGGTGTGGACGATGCATTGCCAGGATTCTAGGTAGCATCGCCACATTGGAAATGTGCACAATTACGATTATTTCCTTCTCATGCACGACATAGTCTAGTTCCAGCTCGCATATATTTCTTAACTTATACGCGACAAGTTGCACTTCATTTCCATTGTCTTGGAGAAGAAAAACCTTGATGGATTCATTGCAAGCATCAGTGCCCATGATATCTTTTAACATTGGATCTTCTTATTGAAAGCATTTCTCAGAGATAAAAATGCTTCTTGTTTGCTGCCCCCCCGCTTCCACTTAATGGTTTTTCTAGCAAGAACAGAGAGAGACGTTGACACCTAGGCATATTCCTTTACAAGTTGACAATAGTAGTTGTAGAAGCCAAAGGAAACTTGAAAATGGCAAAACATTTTGTATGTTGTCCACACACAATAAGCAACCACCTCCATCCATTTTGGGTCCACTGTGATTTTTCCTCTGCCGATGATGTGGCATAAAAACGTGATCAAACGGCAACCAAAGTTGCACTTTGAGAGTTCTTTGAAAATTTTCTCTCCTTGGTAAACCTTGATAACATTTTGGAGATTTCAATAGTGCTCCTCTGGGGTAGAGCAGTACATCAAGATTTCATTGAGATACATGCGCAACATGTTGTTCATCTCTGCCTTAAGAATTGTGAGGTTGCTTATGGGTCCAAACAGCATGACCTTAAACACAAAGTGGCCATTTTTTGTTTAGAACGCTGTCTTCTTGATGTCCTTATAAGATATGTGGATATGATGATAGTCATTGTATAGGTGAATTCTGAAAATTTGGGCCCCATAGAGCTGGTCGGAAAGTTCATCTACTCCTAAGAGAGGGTAGCGATTCTTAGTGGTGATTTCATTCAATGCTTGGTATTCCACACAAATCCACATTTCTCCTACTTTCCTTATCACGAAAAACACCGCTGCTTCTTAAGATGACGTGGAGGGTTGGATGAACCCCTACGCGGGCATATCATCTAGCTACTTCTTTAGTTTAGTGAGCCTGTGATTGCTCATCTGATACGTTTCTTACATGGTGATTGAGGTGCCCTACTTTAGGTTTATGAAATGGTAGAAGTTGCATTACGGTGGCAATTCACATGGTAGTTTTTTTGGAAAAAACCACTTTGAAATTGTTGATGACCTGTGAAGAATCTCTTGGTATTGTTGCAACCTTCTCAGGTGTTGATGTTGGTGTCGCTTTGGTAGCTGCAATTTCTTCTACTTCCCATGCTTCCACGTGGACTAGCCATAGTTTAGCCTTGTATTTCAGGTTCTGGTTGGCCACGTCCAAAGACATCGATTGATGTTTTGTGGTCGTCATAACTTCCTCTGCTACTTTCACCTCTACTACTTCTGTAAGTATCGTTGCAATTTGTGTCGCTCAATCTGAGGTAGGTGTCGCTTTTTGCCATGAATGCTCTTGTAGATCAACTTGCTGCTCCAATTGACTTGTGGATTGTGCCGGTATGAGAAGTTTAACCCAAGGATGATTTTGTGGTCCATCACTTGGCATGTCTTGTGGACCGTTACATTTTGCAGATGTATGATGTGTAGCAAGAGTTGTTTGCAAATTCAACAGATTTGAAGTCATCAAACGATGGGATTTCCTTAAGAAACTACTAGCTTGGTCTCCAAACCTAGCTTCTTAACCATGTTGTTGCTTACAAGATCCTCCATCTAGTAGTGTAGGTAACGTGATGTGACTTTTACAACCCCTTGATTGTAATACTAGTAGTATTGCGAGTTGGTCATCCTCGTATCGCTCATCAAACTTTGTGAGATAAGGAAGCCTCATTTGCAACGATGTGAGTTGCTCATAGTGGCAATCAGTCGACACAGATTCTTTTAACTGAATTCAACCTCGCCTTTCACTCTTGCACTCTGTAGTTTGCAGAAATTACAAATTTTTCTCTGAATGTTTTCCTTTTTGGCTTGCTATCATTGCTTTGAGCAGTCTTACAAAATATGAACCAAATTTCCCATGTTTAGCAGAGTCATTCATAACACTGATTGATGGTGTCAATCTCCATTGGAGACGAGGTATCTGCCGTCTACGACTTTCCATTCCCATGATAAGGGTTATGGCTTTAGGTTTTCCAGCAATTAGATTCCTGCATCTGAGTGTTGTAGTGGGCAAAACCGATGTAATCGACAGCTACGATCATTCATGGAAGGTCATCTTGTATGCCGAAAATGGCAATTGCTCGCCTAATGTCTTGTTTCAGGCTGTTGTGGTAAAAACACATTTCTTGGTTTGCCTGGAGAGCGTCGAGCCTGGAGATCATCACAAGCATTAACCACAGCGTGATCTAATGGCTGGAAAACTTACGATTGTCGCTATCGCTTGGTTTGCCTGGAGAGCGTCGTTATTTCTATGTTGTTGATCCGCCATCGCTAGAGTACTTGTCGGGGACTACTGCTTGTCGACGGGTGCACGTGCTCTATTCACCGTTTTTTCTGTGATATCTATAGTCCTGTGGATGGTGGAGATGTGCTCAGACCTCGTGCGAGGTTGTTGCCTGGTAATTAATGCGTTGGTTGCCCCTCAAACGCCGCTTTCATACCAAATGTTGCGCCAAGCGGAACGTACGTGGTTCATAGGGATGAGGTGCGCAAAAAAAGACAAATAAGGTTTTTGGTATTATTGGATAATTTTCATCAAGCAGTAAGTGAACTTTGATGACAAGTGTTGAGTGTGTTGAGCGCATATATCTTGATGTTGATGTTGAGAATGAGAATAAGGCGTAAGTTGGGTCATAAGCGCTCAAGCCGAGCGATGCGTACGAGGTCGTGCCATGACTGGTGGATTCAAGAAGCTCCATTGAGAAATCGGGAGCCTTCAAGAATATCTCGTCGCTTCTTTACAGAATTCAAGCGTCGTCGAGAAGTTGATCGATCGGTATAAAAAATTGATGTGCTTTGTGTTTCTTCTGTCAATTGTTTTGGAAATTGGTTGAAGTTGTGGGAAATTTGTTGAACGAGACACCGAAGGTAGGACCAGCTGGCCAAATGCCCGTGGCCGATTGGCGGAAAAATCCAGAAGTTTCTACGGTGGGCCATCGATGTAAGAACTGAAATTCCCTTTTGAGAGTTTTAGGGACTAGTGTGTACGTCAGGGACTTGACCATTTGAGGGTGCGTGTGATTGAATTGTTGTGGCGTCAGCGGTCACTGCCTGCTCGTGCGTCACCTTCGGAGCCCACCAGTGGTGCCGCTGTCCACCGCAGGTTCGTCCGCAGTGGCTGCACGAGCCGCCGCGCCTCGTCACTCACCCTTGCGCCAGAGGCCTTCGTGCGAGCGGTGGCGCTTGCACCCGAGGTCAGCTGCTGGGGGACCATTTACTGCGCTCTCCGACCCGGATGGCAGCGGCGCACCAGCGTCTTCGACTAGGACACGGCCATAAGGCGCTGGTCGCTTGCCGCCTCCCTTAGCACGGCCTTCTGCAACCGTGAAGGCCGCGGGACCGGAGAGGCTGCCGCGCTGGCATGCTGCTCGGGCAAGTCGAGCCGCGGTGCGCAACTTTGGGCGAGCAAACGCCCAGCACGTAACGTGTGAAGAAGAATAAGTCACGAGAGCCTTGGCATGATTCGCACACGCGCAACGTGCTTTACGCTGTGCGGTCTTCGCACTCCCATTCGCGTGGCCGGGATTGCCAGAAGGCTACTTGACGTGGTGGGTGGGTCTTTGTGACGAGCCGTGCTATCTTGTCGCAATCCTGGTCCTCAGAACACTTACCAAGGATCGCACCGTCATCACCTCCATGGCTAATCCCGCCCCGACCATGACGGGGCACCGCGCGTCGTCTCCTCTCTCCACATCCCTCCTCCTCGTCGCCCTCCTCGCCGCCTCCTCCAACCTCCCACCCTCCTGCGCCGCCGTTTCCGCGGTCCCGGCCATCGAGGCGGCGATCGCAACGCCCGCCGGGCAGGCGTACTCGGAGGCCTGGGGCATGATGAAGCGGCTGGGCGTAGACGCAGCGCTTGCCAAACAGTCGACGTACACGCTTTTTCTGCCGTCCAACAGCGGCCTTAAGGAGGCCAACGGAACGCTCGAGACGACGCTTGCGCTGCTGCCCACCACCAATGCGAGAGAAACATTTCTGACCAACCTGATGCTGAACCACGCGACGAACAGTTTCATAACCTTGAGCGACATGAAGGTGAGGTCCACTGCAGTGATTCAGCTCGAGAGCCTCCGAATCACCGGGTTCCGATCCCGTCCCACCCCCTCACCTCCCTCTCTACATTCTGGAAGAGGCT
>SZWC01029359.1:5311-19026 GCA_023375785.1 Penium margaritaceum | reverse complement strand
GGCTGCAAGCTGCTGCTGCGTCGCTACTCCTCGTGTACGCTACTGCTGCCAACGCTTGCTGCTGCTGCTTCTCACCGCCCCTGTGGCGTTCGTGTGCAGTCGCTTCGCCCTCCCTCACGCTGCTGCCGACGTGGCGCCACGTGGCACGTTCTCTTACCGTTCCGCCCACTGCTGCTGCTTCTGCTGCTCACACGCCCCCCTGCGCTCTGGTACCAAATTGGAAATAATCTTTAGGGCATGCATGTTGGTTTTTTTGCATCTCTCATTGTGCTCTGTTGTGTCCTCCCGGCTTGTGTACATCGGCGTGCAGATGACTGACGGCAAGACTCGACGCTGATGGAGTGTCGTCCGGTGGAGCCGACGTACGCTGAGGTCTTCTCGCAGTTCGCTGGAGCCTCCTCTCTCAGGCGACGCGCTCAGCTCCATCGGCAGGCCTCCTCGGCGGTCGTGTTGCCGGCGGTCATTGACTCCACATTTGCTGCTTGCATGCGTCCAGCGTGTCCCATCGCGTCTGCATCGTCATGCACTGCCTAGGGTCCCAGTTGCATGTTGCATGGCCCTGTTTGGCCGCATAAACCGTTGTGGGCACTATCTGGGTTTAAGCTGCCATAGCTCCTCGCTACTATTTTTCTAGCCAATTCTGACCGCACGGCTGCGTTCGCAGCGGCGGTATTATGGTATGGTCCAGTTTTCAGGCAAAATAGACGACGCCCGGGTTTTGGGCTGTCGGCTGCCTGGCAGGCCTCACCGAGAAAACCTGCCAGCCTGAACTGAGCTATTTTCTGATTGGCTGTTGAACTGAGTAACAAGCTCTACAGAGCTGGGGGGGCGTAGAACTTGGAAGGGTCTCCCATTGTTGTTCATTCATCATTCCTAATCAGTCATTGTCAGTTTTCAGCTGCTTTCTGGCGCTAACTCTGGCGCGCGCGCTTCTGAGTAACAAAACCCAGAGCTTCCAGACTTAGACTCTAGAGCAGTAGACTGAGGGGGCAGCTGACCTAAGCAACGAGCGTGGAAGCCCGCACGCTGCATCAACAACGCTGCTGCCCCAACGTGCTGCATAGTTTCCTTTTTGGTATCAAAGCCAGAGCGTAGCAGCAGCAGCAGAAGACTGGCGAACAGGTGCCAGACAACGCCGGCGGACCCCCATACGCACCAGTGGAGGGGAAATGCTGCCGGATTTTTTCCGGCAGCATTGACCCTCCTGGTGGCGGCGTCAGAATTTTTCCCACGGCCACTGGGCCGGGGGAAATGCTGCCGAAATTTTTTCGACAGCACAGACCCCCACGCGTGACGCGAGGAGGTGAGCGGCAGGCGGCGTCTGACGTCTGTGGGCGACGACGCACGCGGCGACGCCACCTAGATGCAGTGACTGGCACCACCAGCATCAGCAGGCAGAAGCAGCAGCTCGTACTAGCACGCAGCAGCAGCAGCTTGCAACAGCAGCAGTAGCAGCTCGCAGGAGCAGCAGCAGCAGCGTGCAGCAGCAGCAGCTCGCAGCAGCAGCAGCAGCACCCCGCAGCAGCAGCAGCTTGCAGCAGCAGCAGCAGCAGCAGCGTGCAGCAGCAGCAGCAGCGTGCAACAACAGCAGTAGCGTGCAGCAGCAGGAGCAGCCCGCAGCAGTAGTAGGCAGCAGCCGCAGCAGCACGCAGCAGTTGCAGCAGCGTGCAGCAGCAGCAACGGGCTGCAGCAGCTGCTACAGCGAGCCACAGTTGCCGCTAGCTGCAGCAGCAGCTGCAAGCAGCAGCTGCCAGCCGCTGCTGCTGCTGCCCGCTGCTCGCAGCGAGCGAGCAGCGAGCAGCAGCCCGCTGCTGCCAGCGAGCAGCAGCTCACTGCTGATGTGCGAGCAGCAGCCCGCTGCTCGCAGCAGACAGCGGGTTGCTGCCCGCTGTGACAAGGAAATAAAAAAAGGGCAACAAAAAAATTCCCCACCCCCGCAGCTTGCTGCAGCAGCCTACAGCTGCAGCGAGCAGCTGCTACAGCACGCAGCAGCTGCAGCAGCATTCAGCTACAGCAGTGAGCTGCAGCAGCTCGCTACTGTAGCAGCAGCAGCTCGCTACTGCAGCTGCAGCAGCCACAGCAACTGCTACAGCTCACAGCACGAGCAACAGCAACTGTAGCACTCGCAGCAGCAGCAGCAGCAGCGGCAGCAGTAGCAGCAGCAGCACACGGCTGCAGCAGCAGCAACAGCAGCAGCACCAGCAGCAGCAGCAACAGCAGCAACAGCAGCAGCAGTTGCAGCAGCAGCAGCAGCAGCAGCAACAGCAGCAGCAGCAGCACTAGCAGTAGCAGCAGCACTAGCAGCAGCAACAGCAGCAGCAGCAGCACTAGCAGCAGCAGCAGCACTAGCAGCAGCAGCAACAACAGCAGCAGCAGCAGCAGTAGCAGCAGCTGCAGCAACATCAGAACCAACAGCAGTAGCGGCGGTCCCTACATTCGCCGCTGCTGACGTCAGCACCTCTCCGCTGACGTCATTGCTGACGTCACTGCTGACATCATCAACAAAAAAAAGGGGGGGGTGAAAGGGGAAAAGGGGAAGTCTAGAGGAGTGGGTAGATTCCCCACTCCCCCAACCCCTTGTTGAAGCCTCAACACAAAGACAACAACACAAGGAAAAAAAAGGGAAGGAGAGGACACCAAGGCATGGCTGACAGTCCTGACGAGGGGGGGTCCTCCTCTGATGGGGGGACCCCTACCCCTCCTTTCTTGCAGCGATTGCTGCAGCACCAGCAGCAGCAGCAGCAGCACCCGCCGCCGCTGCAGCAGCAGCAGCCGCCGCCGCCGCATGATCAACAGCTGCCGCCGCCGCCGCAACAGAACCAACCGCCGCCGCCATTGCAGCAGCAGCAGCCACCGCCTCTGCAACAGCGGCTGCCGTCGCTGCAGCAGCAGCAGCCGCCGCCTCCACAGCAGCAGCCGCCACCGCCGCTGCAGCAGCAGCCGCCGCCCATCCAGCAGCAGCCGCCGCCGCTGCAACAGCAGCAGCCGCTGCCTCTACAGCAGCAGCCGCCACCACTGTAGTAGCAGCAGCCGCCGCCCATACAGCAACAGCCACCGCCTCTGCAGCAGCAGCAGCCACCGCCTCTGCAGCAGCAGCAGCCGCTGCCTCTACAGCAGCAGCAGCAGCAGCTCACGGGTAACGTTGGCGGCACCCTTGACCTGCTTGCTGCTCTTCAGTAACAACTCGCCGCCTTGACCCAGCAGCTTGCGGCGCTGCAGCCAGTCGCCTCCCAAACCGCCACCAGCGCGCTGCCGTCCTTCATACCTCTAGGGCATGCCAGCCCAGCTGTGTCTGCTGCCACGTACTACCTGGCACAACAGCAGACTCAACGTCAGTGGCAGACAGTCACTTCCGTCCTTGGCCCCACTCCGGGTGCCGGCCGCAGGCAGAAGGACTTTGAAACGCCGCCACCGCCGCTTCAAGCCGGCGAGCAGTTCCGAAGCTGGGAACTTAACTTCCGGATCTGGGTGCAGGGTGAGGGTCTGTGGGCATACTACACCTTCCCTTACGATTCCACCCAGGCCGACCAGTTGTATGACGCTGGTCGCGCCGCCCGTGCTCTTGTCCCAGTCGCCCCTCCAGCTTCCCGCCTGGCCTTAGAACCTTTCCTCGGCGACGTCACGGCTGGCGCCATCCCAGACCCTGCAGCCACCTGGCACGTCCTCACCAGGCCCCATCGCCTAACCAGCGACACTGAGATCAGCCGTCTGCTCCGGGAGTTCAACTCCCTGGACATGGGGGAGACCGAGACGGTCACTGCCTACTGGCAGCGGGCGGAGGACATCCTCCGTCGTCTCGGCACATTTGCTCCGCCCCCTCTGTCCGCGCTCCTCACCATAAAGTGTGGCGCCACTAGCGACTACGCCGACGTCTTCGTACACTACCCCCAGGACGTCCTCTCCACCATGGCAACCCAGGGCACCCTCATGCCCTGGGCATACGAGCTCTTCCTCCGTATTGAGGAAGCTCGCCAGGAGTCCCAGCTCCATCGTACGGAGGCGCTTGCATCCCCTGCCGTCGCCTCCCCCGCTGTCGCCTCCCCTGCCGTTGCCTCCGTGGCCGTCGCCTCCCCCGTCGCAGCAGCCTCATCGTTGTCGGGGAAGAAGAAGAACCGGAACAAGAAAGGCAAGGGTCAGCCGCAACAGCAGCAGCAGCAGTCGTCGACAGGTTCCAGTGGTGGTGGCTCGGTCTGCCACAACTGTGGTCAGCCCGGGCATGGATGGTACACGTGCCCTATCCCGACGGACGAGGCGCGCATCGTCGCTACCATGCGACGCCAGCGGGAGCGACGCCTCGTCTCTGCCGCCGTCGCCGCTGCTGGCCCGACCACTTTGACCTCGTCCAGTGGCGCTGCCACTCCGGCAACTCCGCCTGTCCCGCAGACACCCGCGCCGCAGCAGTACTACCCGCAGCCGTCGGCGCCCCCGCTTCCTTCACCAGCGCAGCTCTCCTACTACCCGGACTCCAGCGCCGTCACTCCGCACTCTGTCTACACTCTCGGGCCCTCCTCCCGTGAGCGTCAGCTGGAGCAGTTCATCGCTCTCCAGCTCGGCCTGCCTCGCCCTCCTCCCCAGGGAAGTGCGAGTTGCATCACCTCCTGCTCTGCTGCCCAGCCTTGCATGACTGAGACTCAGCTGCGGTCATGTCCCGTTTCATCGTCTGTCTCATCGTCGCCCGTGGTTTCCTCCGCCCCTCTCCTTGATGATATTGCTTGGCTTGACGATTGGCAGTCCCGTTTCGCGCCTCCGTCCACCGCGTCTACGTCCCTCGCCTGCTGCCATGTGACCATTAGCGATCTAGCGACCCCGGTCCAGGACCCTGCTGAGACCTGGATCATCGACTCTGGGGCCACGCATCACATGATGGCCTCTCGTGAGGCCTTTAGTATGCTCGGTCCCGTCGGCGATGTCTCCGGTATCCGGACAGGTTCCGGGCAGGTGTTACCTGTCCGTGGTGTTGGCGTCATTCGTTTTCGTGGTCCTGCCGGTGACGTCTTTCTGACCGATGTCCTCTTCGTCCCTGGTCTCGAGCTCAGCCTCCTGTCCGTGACTGCCTTTGACCGCATGAGCATGGATGTCGTGCACTCGCGTGGTGTTGGCACTGTGTCGTTGCGTCCGTCTGGTCTTGTCGTCCTGCACGCCACCGCCCGTGGCAACCTGTGGCATGTTCCCCGCCTCTCCTCTTCTTCTCCCGTCTCCTCCTCGTCGGCCGCCACAGGCCATGTGCTCGTCACCAGCACGCTTTCTCCTCAGCACACCCGCCTCTTGCACCGCCGCCTCTGCCACGTCCACTCTGCCGCTGTGGACAGCATGCTTCGCACCCAGCCTGCCTCGGGCCTTGACCCGGAGACTTTCCCTCTCCCNCGTGGCAACCTGTGGCATGTTCCCCGTCTCTCCTCTTCTTCTCCCGTCTCCTCCTCGTCGGCTGCCACAGGCCATGTGCTCGTCACCAGCACGCTTTCTCCTCAGCACACCCGCCTCTTGCACCGCCGCCTCTGCCACGTCCACTTTGCCGCTGTGGACAGCATGCTTCGCACCCAGCCTGCCTCGGGCCTTGACCCGGAGACTTTCCCTCTCCCGTGCCCCACAGAGTGCATTGACTACGCTCAGGGGAAGATGCACTGGTCTACGTACCCCTTGTCTGCCTCTCGTGCATCCGCCCCCCTCGACCTTGTCCACTCGGATGTCATGGACCCTCTCCCCACCGAGTCGGTCGGCGAGCATGGCCGCTATGTACTCACCCTCACGGACGACTACTCTCGTTATCGCAGGGTCTTCTGTCTTAGGCAGAAGAGCGATGTCGCCCGGGCCATCCAGGACTGGCTTGTCCTCGCCGAGCGCGCGTGTGGCCGCTCCCTTCGCCGCTTTCGCTCCGATCGCGGTGGCGAGTACATGGGTGAGGCCACGACTTTCCTCGCCTCCCGCGGGATCCACCACGAGACTTCGGCGCCCTACACACCCGCCCGGAACGGTGTCTCCGAGCGGTGGAACCGGACCATGGCCGACGCCGTCCGCACCATGCGTGTCGAGTCTGGTCTTTCCGAGGGCTTCTACTTTGAAGCCATGGCTTACATGACCTGGGTCTGGAACCGGATTCCCCACGGTCCCCTTCCCCGTCAGTCCACCCCGTACCAGCATTGGTGCGGTCAGCGCGCTGACCTCCGCCCCGCTCGCGTCTGGGGTTGTGTCGCCATTGTCTGGCTGCCCGCCCCGCAGCAGGGCGGCAAGCTCGCCCCCCGCGGCCGTCCCTGCACCTTCCTCGGTGTCTCTCGTCAGTCCAAGGCCTGGCGCTNATGGCCGACGCCGTCCGCACCATGCGTGTCGAGTCTGGTCTTTCCGAGGGCTTCTACTTTGAAGCCATGGCTTACATGACCTGGGTCTGGAACCGGATTCCCCACGGTCCCCTTCCCCGTCAGTCCACCCCGTACCAGCATTGGTGCGGTCAGCGCGCTGACCTCCGCCCCGCTCGCGTCTGGGGTTGTGTCGCCATTGTCTGGCTGCCCGCCCCGCAGCAGGGCGGCAAGCTCGCCCCCCGCGGCCGTCCCTGCACCTTCCTCGGTGTCTCTCGTCAGTCCAAGGCCTGGCGCTTCTGGGACCCCTCCCGGCACTGCATCGTCAAGTCCCGGGATGCCCTCTTCTTCGAGGACCTGTTTCCTCGTGACCTCATTCGCTCCAGCTCGTCTGTGTCTATCCCGTCGCGTGGGGGAGTGGTGAGTCCGTCCTCCGTCCTACCGCGTCCGGTTGACACATTCCTTGGTCCCTCCGGGCCAGCTATCCCAGTCTTGTCTGCTGGTCCCTCCGGGCCAGCCTCCCCAGCCGCGTCCGCTGGTCCCTCCGGGCCAGCTCTCCCAGTCGCGTCTGCTGGTCCCTCCGGGCCAGCTGCCCCAGTCGCGTTTGCTGGTCCCTCCGGGCCAGCTGTCCCAGTCGCGTCTGCTGGTCCCTCCCGGCCAGCCTCCCCAGCCACGTCCGCTGGTCCCTCAGGGCCAGCTGTCCCAGTCGCGTCTGCTGGTCCCTCCAGGCGAGCTGCCCTAGTCGCGTCCGCTGGTCCCTCGGGCCAGCTGCCCCAGCCGCGTCCGCTGGTCCCCCCGGGCCAGCTGTCCCAGTCGCGTCTGCTGGTCCCTCCGGGCCAGCCTCCCCAGCCGCGTCCGCTGGTCCCTCCGGGCCAGCTGTCCCAGTCGCGTCTGCTGGTCCCTCCGGGCCAGCCTCCCCAGTCGCGCCCGCTGGTCCCTCCGGGCCAGCCTCCCCAGTCGTGTCCGCGGATCTCTCCGGGCCGACAGCCCCAGTCGTCTCCACTGGCCCATCAGACTCAGTGTCGTCGCATGCCTTGCTACGCTACACACGTGGCCCCGGCGGCAGCCTCCGACCGAGGCCGTCGGTGAGCGTGAAGACCGTCGCACCGCGCTCGGTGGCGCCTCGACCCCCTGTGGCTCCATGTGCCTCCTCCACTCCCACGGTCGTGAATGGGGACCCTGGCACCAAAGCCCTGGGCCTGACCACCGCGGCCATCATTGCAGATCTGCACCCGGGCTCCGCATTGGGCTACGCCATGCTCCATCACGAGCATCGGCATGCTGTCGTGGGTGCCCTTGCGCGCATCCCACCTGGGACGTGAGAGGCACATGCTCTCTCAGTTTGCTCCACAGCACGTCCGGAGGACCCAGCCACCTTGCGCGAGGCACGAGCCTCCCCTGAGGCTGCACACTGGGACGCTGCTTGCGCCGATGAGCTCGCTGCTATCCGACAGCACCACGTGTACGACCTCGTCGACCTTCCTCCAGGTCGGAAGACCATCGGCGCCAAGTGGGTTTTTCGGCGCAAGTGGAATATTGACGGGTCCTTGGATAAGGCCCGCCTCACTACAAAGGGGTTTGCCCAGGTCCCTGGGGTCGACTATGACCAGATCTTTGCCCCAGTTGGCCGGTTCTCCACCAGCCGGGCGCTCTTCAGCCTGGTCGCCCAGCATGGGTGGGAGCTGCATCAGATGGATGTGAGCAACGCTTTTCTCCATGGTTCACTGGAGGGTGAGGAGCTTTACATGGTGCAGCCACCAGGCTTCGACGATGGCACCGGGAGAGTATGGCGCCTACGTAAGGCCCTCTATGGCCTAAAGCAGTCGCCTCGGTGCTGGAACCAGGAGATCAGCAGCACGCTCATTCGAGGTGGGCTCCAGCGCAGCACCGCAGATCCTGCACTGTTTGTCAGTCCGCGAGGCCAGACCTTCGCTGCTGTTCTGGTGTACGTCGACGACCTCCTCATTGCGTCGCCAGACACGGCTGCCATCCAGCGCGTCAAGGAACTGCTGCACGCCACCTACCAGATGAAGGATCTCGGGTCTGCCCGAGTCTTCCTGGGCATGGAGCTCGAGCATGATCGCTCCCAGGGCATTCTCCATGTCCATCAGGCTGCTTATGTGCAGACTCTGTCCACTCGGTTCACCGAGGACTTGCCACTCGTACGGAGCGCATCCTCACCCATGTCGCCCGATGGCCAGGTGAAGCTGAAGAGTCTTGACCCAGCTGTTGTGGGGGAGCCAGTTGACGTGACCGCGTACCTGCGAGTCATCGGGTCANCATCAGATGGATGTGAGCAACGCTTTTCTCCATGGTTCACTGGAGGGTGAGGAGCTTTACATGGTGCAGCCACCAGGCTTTGACGATGGCACCGGGAGAGTGTGGCGCCTGCGTAAGGCCCTCTATGGCCTGAAGTAGTCGCCTCGGTGCTGGAACCAGGAGATCAGCAGCACGCTCCTTCGTGGTGGGCTCCAGCGCAGCACCGCAGACCCTGCACTGTTTGTCGGTCCGCGAGGCCAGACCTTCGCTGCTGTTCTGGTGTACGTCGACGACCTCCTCATTACGTCGCCAGACACGGCTGCCATCCAGCGCGTCAAGGAACTGCTGCACGCCACCTACCAGATGAAGGATCTCGGGTCTGCCCGAGTCTTCCTGGGCATGGAGCTTGAGCATGATCGCTCCCAGGGCATTCTCCATGTCCATCAGGCTGCTTATGTGCAGACTCTGTCCACTCGCTTCGCCGAGGACCTGCCACTCGTACCGAGCGCATCCTTACCCATGTCGCCCGATGGCCAGGTGAAGCTGAAGAGTCTTGACCCAGCTGTTGTGGGGGAGCCAGTTGACGTGACCGCGTACCTGCGAGTCATCGGGTCATTGATGTTCCTGGCGACGACGACGCGTCTAGACATCGTGTTCGCCGTCAACCTCCTGGCCCAGTTTTCTCAGGATCCGCGTCACCTCCACCACGAGGCCGCGATCCGAGTACTGCGCTATGTCATCTCGACTCCTCGGCGAGGTCTCATGTTCCGCCGTCAACCGTCTGTTATCGCAATGGACTACACCGACAGCGACTGGGCCGGCAGCCCGGACGGTAAGAGTCGCACAGGCTGGATCTTTCTGATTGGCAGCACGGCTGTGTCCTGGCGCAGTGGCAAGCAGGGGTGCATTACACGCAGCACCGCTGAGGCTGAGTACGTGGCTCTTGGATCAGGCGCGTGTGAGAGTGTGTGGTTACGTCGTCTGCTGTCTGAGTTGCGCCAGTCTGTCCCATCTATCACGCTGCATTGTGACAATGAGAGTGCCATGGCCATCGCCGACAATGACGGCGTGCATCACACACGCACAAAGCACATCAACGTTGAGTATCACTATGTGCGTTCATTGTTGCATGACGGCACCATCAGCATCGTGTGGGTTGAGATAGCACGGTAGTTGGCTGACTTCCTGACCAAGGCACTGAAGCGCGACTCGTTCAAGAAGGCTGTAAGTTCTGTCGGCGTACGTCCTTGAGTGGCTCTCTCTTTGTCTCTGCCTACGTCTGTGCATGCCCTGGGGGAGTCTGGATGTTGACCGTGTCCCTGTCCGCCCATGTGCACTACGCCTTTGAGTCATGGGGGAGTGTTGGTTTTTTCGCATCTCTCATTGTGCTCTGTTGTGTCCTCCCGGCTTGTGTACATCGGCGTGCAGATGACTGACGGCGAGACTCGACGCTGATAGAGTGTCGCTCGGTGGAGCCGACGCACGCTGAGGTCTTCTCGCAGTTCGCTGAAGCCTCCTCTCTCAGGCNCAGCGCGTCACATCGCATCTGCATCGTCATGCATTGCCTAGGGTCCCAATTGCATGTTGCATGGCCCTGTTTGGTAGCATAAATCATTGTCGGCACTATCTGGGTTTAGGCTGACATAACTCCTCGCTACTATTTTTCTAGCCGTTTTTGACCGCACGGCTGCGTTCGCAGCGGCGGTATTATGGTATGGTCCAGTTTTCAGGCAAAACGGACGACGCCCGGGTTTTGGGCTGTCGGCTGCCTGGCAGGCCTCACCGAAAAAACCTGCCAGCCTGAACTGAGCTATTTTCTGATTGGCTGTTGAACTGAGTAACAAGTTCTACAGAGCTGGGGGGGGCCTAGAACTTGGAGGGGTCTCCCATTGTTGTTCATTCTTCATTCCTAATCAGTCATTGTCAGTTTTCAGCTGCTTTCTGGCGCTAACTCTGGCGCGCGCGCTTCTGAGTAACAAAACCCAGAGCTTCCAGACTTAGACTCTAGAGCAGCAGACTGAGGGGGCAGCTCACCTAAGCAACGAGCGTGGAAGCCCGCACGCTGCATCAACAACGCTGCTGCCCTAACGTGCTGCATAGTTTCTTTTTATGCAGGCCCATGCAAGAACGAACATGAGCTCTGTGTATGAGTGCGATGCAAGACGGCAAGAATTTGGCCAAGTCTGGAACGCTGAATATAAAGAACAAGGAGAGTTTACAAATGAGCCCCTAGTGGGCTTCTATAGGGGCGCCTGCAGCTAACCGCACCGGGCCCCGTCACCTCTGCTGAACCCAAATGAGTCGATAGGGAGAACACACTACATACACCACGAGAGTAACAAAGGTGGTCTCCTCGAGGCACCGGAACAACTGTCCGAGTGCCCGGGTCTCGACCACCGAGAAAATATGAGCAGTGCCAAAACATCTCGGAATCAACGTCCAGACATCACAGACGGCTTTCCGAATATCGGAAGCCCCACAATAGCCATCGGGTCTCCTCGTCGCACCAGTACAGTCAACCGGGTGCGCGGGTCTGAACCCACCGAGAAAACTCTCCTACCTCCTGACAAGCCCACATGGCTGCCGGTACGCATCGACCGCGTCTCGCCGGCGCTGTCGTAGGTGCTGGAGAAGTCTCGGTGCAGTCCAGAGGTCCATCGTGTCGTCACGCCCTCCTCTGCCATATACCCCGAATGTGGGTATATCGGTAAAGTAGCAGTGTCGGTCGTGACGGGTGGAAGCCACACAAACCAACACTTACTCCCGAAGTCCGCCCTCACAGAAAGCCCAAGCCTTTTTTTTTCGGCTTAGTTTCAGGTGGATAGTTGAGAGTGGAGGTGACTACGACCACTTACACTTGTGTGCTCTGCAAATGGGGCCTTGTTCAACATTGTTTGCTGCTTCAACATTCGTCCCACTAGCAAGTGGAAATAAATGTATAGGAATGCATTGTTGTTATGTTGAATTATTGTCATCATATGTTCCAAGGCCTTGGAAAAAGATCTATTGTGGATGCATGGTTCACTGTCATGCTTCATGCATGATTTTTACCTCTTGAAGAGGAACAAGGGCTGACCTTTCATGTCATTCGGAGCAATTGTCAAAAGTGGACAACCTATTCAATATATGATTAGTGGTGAATGATTTCTATGTATAATCCTCATATTGTGGCCTAAAAATGCATGCATTGGTGGTGTTGTGTCAATCCTACACAAGTGACCTCTAGCCTTTCTGCACGCCCACCACTCTCTTGCATGTGACCATCGGACATCTTTGGAAGTGTGAGTGTTGTACTCCCTCATAGTTTTGAAGCACATCATGAGCAAAAACAGTGAAGAGCATGGTCATGGAGGTGCTTCTAGTAGTTCTCCTGTTGTTCATGATTGTCGTGAACTTTTGTATGACATATGAAGGTTCATACCATCCATCGGGTATGATTAAAAATTTAATGTGTGCGGCTAAGCTCTCCCCCTCTCTCGCTTTCTCAATCTCCCTCCTTACATGCCGAAGTCAGCCCTCCTTCAGGGTAAAAAAAGAGACAAGGCGACAACGCTGTACACAAAGTGTACAACAGGTTACACAGTAAAAATTTCATTCCCTAGAATTAATGAATGAATGAATATTTATCTAAATTTTCAATTCATGGCTAGGATATCATATCCATATTGAGAACCAAATCCATGTACATAGCCATATCCAAACACAAACCGATATTCACAACCATATCCATGCCCGTATGCATAATGAATAATAAAAATAATCCCAGATGTAATTTAAATTAATGATTCGCGGAATTTATATTTTACCTTCTTTTCGCTCCTAACATTCACCTCTTTCCCCGGGTTCAGGGGTTTATGGAAGTGTGTAGGTTAAAGTCATGAGAGAGAAATTTTGTCCGGAAAACTTGCGATTAGCTCTCGCTGCTGAGTTCCTGGGGTCCGGTACGTAAATCACAACGTGGTCTTGTTGGTTCTCATGCTTTGTCCATCGCCCTTTCTTCGCTTGGGACACCCGTGGGCCCCGCCAGTTGAGACTACAGGGCGAGTCTGTGTGCCTAGTGGACTATCCTCTACACGACAAAATGCCGCGCACCCTCAGCCGACCACGAGAGGGTTACGATGAACCCCTTTTACTGGATTCTCATAAAATAATCTTGTATTTCTAAATCATGCCAAAAAGAACCCTCTCTTTCAGAATGGAAGCAGAATACCCTCTTTGGGGCGGACAATAACGGACGGCCCAGCAAGCTCCGATCTGAAAAAGTGGCACCAACGATAGCTGTCTGGTCGGGGCTCCATCGGATCGAGTTTCGACGGCCGATCCAATTTCCGCGAAAACAACAACGTCGCTGGTCGTCGATTGGCCAGGAAGGAGATCTCCCCCCGGCCTCGCTATTCCGGCCAATCGACCGGGCCGAGATGAATGCCAAGGATCCGCACCGATCGGAGACGTGGACGAGGCAAGGCCTCTCTGCAAGTCACTTTCGAATGGTCTTTCGAACGCACACACCTGAAACAAGTGTGTGCGTCGTTCAATGTCGCTTCAACCCCTTCCCTTAGAGAGGCGTGGGCTTGTCCTCGAATCGGGGCGACGCCTCAGGCGGCACAGCGTCCTCTGGGCTCCTCTGAAAACGGAGCTTCTGTTCCCCTCCCCCACACCTGTGGCGGAGTTTTCCCGTCATGGAAACGCCTTGAACATGGTGAAGTATCCTGGAAGCATCGCCGAACGTTTCAGACTTGGTTCTCCACTGTTTCTCTGTCGCCACGCCATGCAGACCAACGCGCAGCCTACACGGTAGTCTGCAACGGCAGCTCGCCGGAAACGACTCAGTTCCCTCTCAGTAATGGGCGGTCAGAAGAGCCCCTGTAACCGCTAGCGGAGAGGCAGAGAGGGAGGGGAGGCAGAGAGGGAGGGGAGGAAGGGAAGGAGGGGAGACAGGGAGAGAGGGGAGGCAGGGAAGGAGGGGAGGCAGGGAGGGAGGGGAGGCAGGGACGGAGGGGAGAAGCCCTTTAGCCGTCAACGGTTTAGCTCTCGGGGTCGATTTCCAGTCACAACCGTGCTGTAAGGCGAGAAAAGGAAAAATGTTTTCCCTCATCAGGGAACATCATCTCTGTCCAATACCCTCTCATTCCGTTCCCACTCCCACGCCAACATGCCTGAGGGCTG
>SZWC01029355.1:0-15566 GCA_023375785.1 Penium margaritaceum | reverse complement strand
GAGGCAGAGCAGAAAGAAGAAGGAGGCGGCGGAGCCGGCCCAGGCTCCGGGGGAGGAGAAGCGAGAGGGGGATGGGACCCCGATGAGGAGGAGGAAGAGGAGGAGGAAGAGGAGGCAACAGGGGCGCGGCAAGGGCCTCGCACGGCAACGGGGGCCACCATGCGACAATGGCAAGAGGAAAGTCGGATGGCAGCGGCGGAACAGGCTCAAAAGGAAAAGGCACGACAGACGTGTGCTCAATGCGGGCATCGCTGGGGCAGACGGGTGCAGGATTGTGAAGGATGCCACCGAAGGATATGCGACAAGTGCCTGGAGCAGCCGCGGAACGCGAAGGGAGAGCGGAGCGGAGCAGAAAAGTGTCGGAAGTGCCGCCAAGAAATCGAGCGCGAGCACGGGATCCGGAAGCTGCCGCGTGTCACCGCAGAAGGAGAGGAGGTAGATTCGGAGGATGAGGAAGAGCAGGATCCGCCTGCACCTGCCGCAGAAAACTGCCCCACCTGCATAAAGGCTGTCCGCACGGGGGAACGCTGCACCCAGTGTGGCCGGATGGCTCATCAAGGCTGCCTTGTAATGGGCAGCTCGGTATGGGCAGGGCAGTGTCAAAGATGTGTGGGAGCGGAAATCGTGGAAGAAGGGGCCTCACTATCCTACGCCACTGAAACTTTGGCCCCACTCTGTGAAGGGTGTGAAACAGAGCTGACCGAGTTCGGCAAACCCTGCGGCATGTGTCGGACCATGTGCCACCTTCGGTGTGGCAAGCGCGGGAAGGAGGGCATCTGGAACTGCGGCAACTGTCGCAACAAGTCGCGAAGGATGAAATGGAAGTTCTCCAACAAGCATATCTGCACGGGGGACAACTGCTTTGGTCGGCTTGAGGGGTCAGTCTACCGGTGCGAGCACTGCGGAGGCCTTGCACATGAATCCTGCGCCAAGGAGGTGGGGCGTAGCAGCGAAGGCAAACGGATCTACCGATGCTCAAGCTGCCAAAAGTACGAGCGCGCGCCACACTGCTCATCATGGAAGAACTTGGTCGGCGCACCCACAATCGGAGCACAGTGTGAAGGATGCCGGCTATTCGTCCACGACGAGTGCGCGGTGAAGCTCAAGCGGAGGGGAGGAACGGTGGAAAAGTACTGCCGGCCGTGCCAGGAACGGCGTCGCCCCAAGCCCCGCAAGCATTTCATGCAGAAAACGCGCTGAGAGACTCTGGGACAAAGTCTCGAAAAAAGGGGGGTTTGGGGGCATCAGTGTCACGCACAAATCTGCCGCAGCTCCGCAAAAGAAGCAATCCGTGGAATGGGGACCGAGAAGGCAAAGGGTCCGCGCACAGGATGCTGGCTCACGCGGATGCGGTTGAGCGAGGGGTAGCGTGGATCCGAGGAGGCAAGGCCCAGGGTATTGATGGGAAGTCCGCCGCAAGCTAACTCGTCTGCGGCGGTTCTCCTCAGTCAAAGAACTTGTGGAAAGGCGGGAAGCAGTGGAGGGAAGAGCCGCGGTGCAAAGGAAACAAGGACAAGTCGCAGTAGAATCCGCGGCCACTGACAAAGCACAGGCAGGACAGCGGAGGAACTGAGCAATCAGGGGAGAAAACGTCCAATCAGCATAAGCGACCAAGCATCAATCACGGTGGAGTCCCGGGAGACGCACCGTGGAAGACGAAGATTCAAGGAAGAACACGAAGAACCGCGTGCACGAACCGTGGATGGAGAACATGATCAGTAGAAGATAGGCAGTGTGTATGTGTGTGTGAATAGGACGAGACCCGCGGTGCGTAGCCGCACCGCTGGAGTCCAAAATTGGAGGAAGTAGGATGGTGTAAGAGGGATGAGACTGACGGCGTGTAGACACGCTGTGCGGAGTCCCAAGTAGAAAACGGCCCCACCAGCAATAGCACAAGTGCAACTCAGACTTGCTTGCCTTCAAAAGTATTCCATGTACTCCGCAATCAGCTTTATCAATGTCATTGGCCTACTCTCATTCCTGTGCTCCGCCCATTGCCTTCTTGCCCTCAGCTGCTCTCGGAGTCCGATCCGCGGACTCTGGGAGAGTGCGTGAAAGAACCAAAAGTCCGAGTGAGGTGGGCTGCCGGCGGTGTCCCTTGCTTGCACATGTCCGCGGAACGGGGTTCCGCGGAGAGGAGTCGGACGCCACGAGGTGGTGGACTCCCGTGTGGGAAGAAGTGGAACTCGGAGCATCACTCATCGGTGAGGTGTCTGCACAGAAGTTTAGACCTATGGACCGCGGAATAGCTGGTAATTAGGAGCTTTCCATTGCTGGTTGCCGTACTCTAGTGGGCCGCGGAGTGTCACTTTTCATTAAGGTGTCTGCGTAGAGGTCTAGACCTGTGGACCGCGGAACAACTGATCATTGGGAGTTTGCCATTGTTGGTTGCCATACTCTGGTGGGCCGCGGAGTATCAGCTTTCATCAAGGTGTGTGCGCAACAGTCCCGAGCTCATGATCCGTGGAACAGCCGCTAGCCTGAAGGTGAACTGTGTCCGGCCGCTCACTGGTAGTGGTGAAGTGCACAATCTGCGGAGATCCGCGGAGAGTTACCGCCCGCGGAAAAATCAGGGACGCGGCAAAATTGGGGGCATCAGAAGAGTCATAGTGCCAGACAACAAAGGACGTTCTCAGGGTACAGGTTGCTGAGAAGGGATAACAGTAGGGATTGTAGAGACAGGGGAGACTACAGGTCCAACTTCCCTCCACAACTGAGAGAGTGGCAGCAGAGAGGCAATGGACAAGTGACAACTGAGATCATGAAGAAACGCAGACTCAAAGAACAAGGCATCACTGGACTCAGTGACGTGTTGGCGCTCCGGGTCCCAGAAGCGCCAGGCCTTTGATTGGGTAGAAACACTTGAGAAGGGTTAGAGGATTCCACATGGTGAGAGCTTTCGAAGGTCCTCAGGGAGCCAGACGGACGCAATGCTATCCCAGACGCAAGCAAGACGGAGGTCAACACGAGTGACGCTGCTAGGGACGGGCGTGTACGGGACGTGATTCGGGATCCAGATGATGTAACTCATGGCCTCAAAGGCAAGTAGAGGAGGGAGACCGGACTCAGACAGAAGGGTACGGATGCCATAGGCAAGAGTCCGGTTCCAACGTTAAGTTAACCCGTTTTGTTGGGTTGTGTAAAGAGCCGAGGTCTCCGGACACACCCCTTTGGACTTAAGGAACCAGGCGGTGGGCCCAAGGAGCTCACCGCAGTGGTCACTATGAAAGACACGTAGGGAGCGCTGACAAGTATGTTCATCTTGTTGTAGCCAGGACTCAATGGCTGCGGGAACGTCGCTCTTTTGACGAAGAGGGAAGACCCAGCAAAATTGTGAGAAATCATCATTGAGACACAGAATGTAACGTCCAATGCCCCCAAGAAAGTCGTGGGGAAGAGGACCCATGACATCAGCATGAACAAGGTCAAGAGGGTGAGAGGAGTGGGAGTCAGAGGAGGCAAAGGGAGAGCGATGCATTTTACCTTGGGTACAATCAAGACAGCTAGAGGGACAGGGCGATGGAAAAGTGGTTGGAGACAAGCCAATAGCGGGCTGAAGCTGGAGCATGTTGGTGACAGCATTAGTGGGCACATGGCCAAGATGGTGATGCAAGAGCTGGAAGTCAGCAGGGGAGACAAAGATTGCCATTGGCAAGAGTAGAGCCAACAGCGTGGACATCAGGAGTAAGAAGAGGCACACGATAAAGTTTGTCGCACTTTACCTCCTCTAGAACAGCACGATCAGAAGAACAAAGATAGACAATACCAACACCCTGACTAGTAGAGAAATCCATGTCCTGATCATCGAGGGAGGACACCAACAACAAGTTGAGGTCCAATGAAGGCACATACAGAATGTGAGGCAGAAACAACACGCCACTCAGACCAAAAAAATGGACAATGCTAGCGCCCTGGACGGGAAGCAACTGGCCTGGACCAAAGAAGAACGCCACAGGTGGCAATAGTGCTGACAGAAGGGGGAGAAGAGTCACGTATGGCGAGAAAATGAGGAATGAAAAAGGACTGCTAGTGCTCAACCCACGAGATAGACACGGACAGTAACCTTAGGACGTAGTTGGAGGGATCCCCACAAAGAATAGCGTTTGTATGACAAGGGAGACCTCAGGTCAACGAAGACACACTCTCACCCCCCTGATTACGAAGGTGGAGACACTCGAGGAGAGACTGCTCCAGCTAGCACTCACGGTTGACGGATGGTTCAGACGATGGAGTAGACTATCCCAAGGGAGGGGTAAACCACGGAGGAGGTACATAGGCCGGGGAAGGAGGTCCTGCATAGATGGGCACTCCATAGGGTGGCGGCCACCCCCACATATATGGAACGGAGGGTGGAGCGGAGGAGACGCACATGGTGGAGTAGATCTGTGCTGAGGGGGAACTGGCTGGGTGAGAGGAGCCGGCGCTAGAGCTAGTGGCAAAAGAAGAGGACGAGCCGCTGGTGCATGCCCACTGCATACGCATGGCACGGGCAAGGCGGTCAGGGGGCACAAGGCACGTGCAAGCAGAATGCTTGGAGGAGCCACAGTTTCAGCACACAACCTCTCCAGGGACATAGGATGGAGTAGTGTCTTTGGCCTTCCCTTGGCCCTTCCCATGACCACACCCATGCCCACAACGCTAGGAGCCGGGTGACCGTAGAGGTTGAGGAGGAAGAGGACGTGGAGGAGGAGGCAGCTGAGGAGGAAGGAGAGGAGGAAACAGTGGTGACGGCAATAACCCCGGCTGCTATAAATGGTGAAGTCGTTTGTTCTGGAGGCAAGTCCACCAGGCAGCGAGCCTCTCAACAATGAAGTCCCAGAGGGCACCACCGCCAGGTGGGGACTTGGGTAGAACGGGCTAGGAAGCGCGATGCTACAGCTCATCAAACTTGATGTTGTGGAGGAGGTCAGACAGCTCGGGGATCAGCCTATTGACCATGATGTGCACAACCAACAGCTTACCTGGTGCGGTTTTTCCCAAGCTCACGATGCAGCTTGAGCTTTCATGCCTAGTAGGCGTCAACCGATTTGTCCGTATGCATTAAGAGCGTGTTGAACTGAACGGTGAGGGCACTCTCAGCTGCCTGACCAGTGACTGTGGTGCGACGACAAAGGATGGTGAAGGCACTGATAGGGTCAACCAGACACTGAACTACCAGATCCACATTGTAGGTGCCGATATCGTCAACAAGCATCTTAGGCGCTACAACAATGAGGGCATGGAGAGCACGAGCGGACTCAGTAGCGACAGGTGTGAAAGGGGGAACAGCCAGGAAATACTACTCTCACAAACACTCCTCCTGAGCCAAGGCACTGAAGCCGGTTTCCTAGAAGGAGACAGCAAGCCTAGTGGACATGACGGGAGGTTGGGAGACGAAGTCATGCTGGCGGATGAAATGAGGGGGGTTGGTAGCAGATGGGGTGACAGTAGTGTTCTCAGCAATGGTGCTGGTAATAGAGGGTGCAGAAGAAACAATAGCACAGGTGCCAGAAGTTTCAGCAGCTGCTTGGACTGATGCAACAAGAAGACACTTAAGCATAATAGCAGCAACCTCATCAGAAATGGTGGCATGATTGTCATTAGCGAGCTTGAGGTGATCTTCAACCTCGCGCTGAGCCTCATGAGTAAGATTTAGCTGGCGCACAGGTCAGACATGATTGACTCATTGTCACTAGGCATGGTGACGGTGGCAAGGTCCTGCCGGACAGATTTCGGCAGAGTTTCCATCCCAGTGGGCATGGGAAAACTGGACGTACCCAAGGCACAAAGAAGGTGTGCTGCAGGACAGCCTTACCCTAGTCAGAAAATAAAAATTCCGCAAGAGAAGAGAAACAGAAGACAGAGTAACAACAGAGGAAGTGCAGGTAGAGGATCCCCACAAGGCATGAAGAGGTGAGGATGTGCACAAGAAGGCAAGGAGTGGTAGTACAGTAGCGGCTACTACAACAGAGAAAACAGAGACAATGGATGCGGCAGGGATCACCAGGGCAAGAGCTCCGGTCATAAGGACCACGCCCAGGGTGGTGAATGTTATAGCTACGGAGATGGCCGCTGTGACGACGCTGGTGATGGAAGATGGTACAGATGAAGTAGATGTGACAGCACCTGAGGTGGAGGTGCGAATGGAGGAAGCGACCACAGACACGGCGGACGCAATAGAGGCACTCGCCAAGGTAATAGCAGAGGAGGCTGTAGTAACTTGAGAAAAAATATCCGCAGCTGCGGCAGCAACCAGACCAACGACAACTACAGTCTCGGTGTACAACTCAACATCACGTCCAACCGATGTCGAGGCAAAAGAGCAAGAAGCTCGGGCAGCTGCACTAAGTGTGGCGGCAGTTACTATAACAACGTCTATCACAACAGATGCAGTATGCATTATCTTGCTTGCAAAGTCAACAACGTTGTGACCTAGGCCATATGACAAGTGGGCGGCGGCGACGTCCACCTTGTTGATAGCGTGCGGTTGCTGGACCCCCCTGTGGAGCGGGAAAGGGGAGGGCTTACCGGGATCTGGTGTGCAACAGGCGATGCAGAGATTGAAGCGGTCTCGATCGTAGATAGACGAAGAGGAGGCGCGAGTGGTGAAATAGAGCCAATGGAGAGGGCTAGATGATCCTCTCTCCCCTTAAGTGGACGGCGGGGTGGGTGCATGACGCGAAGAAAGGCGATCATGCGTTATGCCAAGGATCCACGGACGGCAGGTCGATCTGTCGTCCGTCTCCCACACAGTTGTTATGATACGAGTGAGCAGTCGAGGCTAGCAAGTTGACTGTAGTTGGACCACAACACGTGGCATAGATGGTCGGTCAATGCACCATGGATTGGTGTTGTGGGAGTTAGAAAGACATAAGCGAATCAAAAGTACCATGTCACACGGCACTGAGGTGGTATGGGCAGGAGGGAGTGAGCGAGCGAGTAGCGAGCTCGATCTTGCTCGCCACCCTTGAAGTTGGTGGATTCAATCCACCTATCCACGGAATATTTCCAACATGTCAAACAGGTCACCGGAAAAGAAACATACTGAAGAGAGAACCCGTCTCTGTTCATGAAAAACGTACATGCATGCATGTGGTAAATGTATGTAAGGCTGGCTAGGCACTTGATCCTAGACGTGTCTCATCATCCAGTCATACTATCACAACGAAACAGCCGGTGAGGTCTTCTCTCTCTCTCTCTCTCTCTCTCTCTCTCGTCAATCGCCTACATTATTGAAGTGAGTTTGCAATGAGGCCAAAGGTCACCATGTGGTACTNCTCTCTCTCTCTCTCTCTCTCTCTCTCTCTCTCTCTCTCTCTCTCTCTCTCTCTCTCTCTCTCTCTCGTCAATCGCCTACATTATTGAAGTGAGTTTGCAATGAGGCCAAAGGTCACCATGTGGTACTGATGTAAACGTAACATCTCATATGTCCTTCGTATTTTTTCATGGATTGTATTTGAAACAGGACCCCGGAAGTTATGGGTTTGAGGTAATCGAGGAATGTGTACGTAGAAAAAACAAATGCTCAGGAAGCGAACTAATAAAGAACACTCCAACCTAATAATAAAAATCAACATCTCGGACGGCTACCTATATTAGACGGCTACCACAGAACCAAAAAAAGTGGTGTTAGGTTATAAACCATATTTTAATGTTGAAGATTTGCCCCTCTGCATGCCCAAATGCGGCGCCGGGAGGCGCCGACGAGCCGCCAGAGAGAGAAATTTCCTCACCGTTGGATCTGGTGAGTCAAGGATTGCTCATATACTAAAATGCCCCCAAAAGTTGACAAGTTGCTGAATCCGGAGGAAGTTTTTTCACCGGAATCGGACTAATAACGAGGGAGATGTGGGCTTCCAAAGTTGGGATGTACGGGCGGCTCTGGGAGCTGGCCGCGGTTCGACTGCCGGTGAATGATTGACCGGAACGAGTAACAAAATTCCATCTGGGGATTTTGCTCCGGAAGGACTGCCGAGGTGTCCGGTGGATGATCCGCCAGATTTCATTAGTGCAGTTTTGTTACTGAGGGACTTCGCCAAAATCGTGGCTGGAAGTCCGAAACTCACTAATACAGTTTGTTACTCGGGGACTTAATCAAAATTCAGACTGCAGGTCCGCGAACAGGTTTCGAACCACCTCAATCCCCATCAACAAACACAATGATTAATTCATCAAAACAGACCTCAAAGGCGCGAGGGGCACCGCCACTATGCGTAGGGACATTTGCGCCTCCATAATGGCATTTTTTATGGGTCCTTGATGCGTGAGGGCGCCGCGGCGGGCGACGTTGTATGCGCCGCCGACGGAGCGACTGGTTCGGGGTTCTGGGCTTTGGCTAACGTAGCAGGAGCTACGGTGATCCGAATCGCATACGGTTTGGTACGTTGGAGAGTTCATGACGAGACCTACAAATGTTCAGATCATGTCCATGTTCAAAAACTAATGCAAAATCACGTTGTTCTCTTCGCAAAAGTGATTTTCTCACATTTGTCTTCCACTCCCAGAAACATAGCGTGAGGCGACCAGAAAGCTCACGCTTAGACTGAGAACCTGCACAAAAAAAAGCGGTGAGCACATAAGAACAATCAGGCCACTTTGGAACTCCACCTCAGTTTCTGACAAAGGGTTATGGGCCCATATCCCTGACCGGTCTACAAATCACTGACGGCTTTCACGGCGGACGGGATCGTCGTCCGGGACGACATCGCTGTCAAGCTCTGAGGTCCTGGAGTGTAAGACTGTGCAATGGCGCAGAAGGAGACGCAGTCCATCCAGAAGTATGCAGGTGGCCCTGGCTATGGGCTATCGAGGTGGCACTTTGAGCTGCACCTCGCGCATAAAGGGCTGCTAGAAGTCATGAAGGGAACGGAAGTCCTCGACGAAGCAACGGTGACGGAAGCACAGAAGGAGGCCTTCGCAAAGAAGAACACGGAGGCGCTCATGCTGCTGGTGCCCGGGAGTCCAGGCCAAGTGGCAGTGGGGCTACTTCCAGGGCTACAAGATGGTATCCGAAGCTTGGCAAAAACTCTGCGCCATCCATCAATCCAAGTCGTTGGCGAATAGAATCTTCACAATGAAGCGACTCCTGATAGTGAGAATCGAGGAGGGAGATGATATCATCACCTCCATACAACAAATCAAGCCGCTTGCCTCATAGTACAACGACATGGGATGGAAGATCGACACATAGCTGCAGGCGATGGCCCTCCTCATGGCCCTTCCTGATAGTTGGAGCCCTCTCATTACAGTCTTGGGAGGATGGGCAGATGACAAGCTCACCTATGGCGCAGTGGCAGAGTACATATACAACGCGGCACAGCGACAAAGCTGCGGGGAGTCCTCGTCTTCCTCGTCGGCCCTCGTCACCAAAACGCATGGTGGCGGAAGCGGGGCCAAGGGAGGTGGCGGACATGGCGGCGGCAAGAAGGGGACCAAGAAGGATGCATGACATAGCTGCGACAAGGAGGCCCACTTGGCCCGTGAGTGCACCAAGGAGGCAAAGGCCGGCGGCAAGGACACCAAAGGCAAGAAGGCGCTCCTCAACGGCACTCAAAACCATTACCTCAAGAAGGTTAACCGGCGATGCCTTCATACTGGAGCGGAGGAGCATACCCGGGTCGAGAAGGTCAGGTTCATCAACTACACCAAATCCAGTAAATCCATGGTGGTCGCAATCAACAAGGTCAAGCCGGTGGCTGGCCAAGGAGATGTGGAAGTGGAGGTGATGGTTGATGGGAAGTGGGTGTAGTGCTTCATCAAGGATATGCAGTACGTACCCAGTTTGGCTGACATTCTAAGTGTTAACCTCCTGATTGACAAGGGGTACGAGGTACTCTTCAGGATAAAAGGGGCAGTTGTGCGGAAGGACGGTGGTAGCGAGTCCGTGCTAGAGGCTAAGTGTGAGGGAGGCCTCTACATTGTGGAGACCAAGGTGATCCCTGCAACGACAGACTCAGCAGACTTGCAGTAACCCACCGTCAACCTGGCCAAAGGAGGGGGAGCTGATCTAGAGCTCTGGCATCGACAACTGGTGCATTCCTCACCCGTAGTCGTGAAGGAGATGGCAAAGTGTGAGCTGGTATACGGCCTTGTCATGGACGGTGCGGAAGAGGCGACAGATGTAGCAACGCACAAAAAGTGTGAGCCTTGTATTTTGGACAAGGCGCGGCGCACACCGTTCAACGAGAACATGAATCGCTCCTTGGACATGCTGTAGGTCGTGCACAGCGACATGTGCGGACCATTCAAGATGGCATCAAAGAGCGGCGCACATTACTTTGTCGCCTTCATTGATGACTACATCAGAAAACTCTACGTGTACTTCATGAAGCAGAAAGGCGAGGTCCTGGACCGGCTGAAGGAGTATGTCATCGCAGTGGAGACGCAGACTGATCGGAAGGTCAAAGCGCTACGCAACGACAACAGCGGAGCATACGTGGGCTGTACCGGGTGGATGAAGTAGTAGGGCATAAAATGGGAGCAAACTATGCCGTATTTGCCTCAGTCAAATGGCGTGACGGAGCGGACGAACCAGACGCTACTGAACATAGTACGGACCATGTTGATGGATGCATAATCGCCACAAAGCTTCTGGGCGGAAGCTCTGCGTACGGTGAGCTACACAATCAACCACAGTCCCTCAGCGGTGCTGAAGGGGAAGAGCGGCTGGAAGACGCCGCAGGAGGTTTTGAGCAGGCGCAAGCCAAGTGTGGCACACTTGAAAGTGTTCGGGTGCAAGGTGCATGTGATGGTGCAAGCTGTGCAGAGGTGCGACAGCAATCTAGAGCCGTGGGAAAATTCGTATCTCCTCCTTGGCTATAAGAGCACGCATAAGGCGTACCGGCTCTACGACATGTGCAAGAAGAACGTTGTCTTTGTTGGAGGCAATCCGCAGCCAAGACGTCGAGTTTAACAAGCAATAGAGCTACATCAGTAGCAACGACGTGGGCGTGGTGGACTCTCCAAAGACGGGGGAGTGGTTCCAGCTCCTTGACTATGAGAAGGAGCCGGCGGACGCCAAAGTTGAGGATGCGGCATCAGAGCGCGAAGGTACACCGGTGGTGGCAGCCGACGTGGAGGACTCTGATGACGATCAAGCTGATGAGGAGATCCTCCGGAAGGATGTGGCAGATGAGGCACCAAGGGTACCAAGACGCGCACTCTCGGTGCAGTGTGCATCAGACATCGATGGAAAAGCCACCGGACGCGCCGGCCATCTCGGCGATGTTTCGCCAGAGCGAGAGAAATCCTTGGGGAGCCGTCCAGTCAATGATTCACTAGAGTATGCTGAGTTGGAGGGATCGCAGTAGAGCAATGGCGCGCCACCAAAAATGTCATACCGTAGCTGGAGGTAACGAAAAGCGAGGAAGCGCTTCGACGCAAGTACTAGTCGATGGATCGGCATGACTTGGTGCATGCTGGCTGCATCAACAGAGCCGACTACTGTGCAAGAGGCACTTGCACAGCCTGAAGGGGATCAATGGGACACAGCCATCAGATCGGAGCTGGCGTCCATCACGGAAAACGGCAAGTGGAAGATGGTTGATAGGATGAAAGATGCCAAGGTCATCGGCTCAAAGTGGGTCTTTAAGACCAAGTTCACAAAAGAAGGCGTGGTTGACAAATACAAGGCGCGGCTGGTGGCGAAGGGATAGGCACAGCGTAAGGGCGAGCACTACGATGAGAAGTTTACTCTTGTCACAAAATTTACAAGCATCCGGACGATCCTTGCGGTGGCGGCCACGAAGGACATGGAGCTCCACCAAATTGACATAAAGACGTCCTTTTTTAATGGCATCATAGACAAAGAAATCTACATGGAGGTGCCAGAGGGGTGGAGGCACCGGAGGCCAAGGTGTGCAAGCTGCGGAAGTTCTTGTATGGGCTAAAACAATCTTCCAGATGCTGGTACCAACAGATGGACAGCTTCATGGCACAACTCGGGTTCAAGCGCTCTGACACGGATCACATCGTGTACGTGCGACGCGTTAAGCAGCTCCATCAGATCGTTGCACTCTATGCGGATGACCTGATTTTGTGCTTGGCGGATCTGCAGAGCCTACAACGGCTGAAAGAGTAGTTGAGCTGTTGATTCCAGATGTCGGACATGGGGGAGCTGAAGTACTACCTTGGGATGAGCATTACGCAGAAACAGAGGGCGCGTACGCTTGAGCTGGGACAGGCCAAACACGTGGCTGAGATGCTGATGCCGTACGACATGGAGGACTGCAAACCACTTGGCAGTCCGGTTTCCACAACATGTGAACTGAGTGCGGCAATGGCGCCGCAAACAAAAGAAGAGAGGGAGGATATGGGGTGCCCTGCTAATCGGCGGTGGGCAGCCTCATGTACGCCATGGTGGCGACTTGATTGGACCTGGCCTACGCGGTGGGCCAAGTGAGAAGGTACGTGGCTGATCCAGGGCCACTACACTGGCAGGCGGTCAAGCGCATCCCTTGCTACATGCAGGCGACAGAGCACGTACACCTGAGGTTCGACAGCAGGGGGCGGGTGGACCCTTTGCATCTGGTCTGCTACACGGATGCAGACTACGCTGGCAACGTGGGCAAGCGAAAGTCCACATCTTGCGACTTGTTCTTCTTTGCTTGTGCAGTGGTCTCGTGGTGTAGCAGAAAGCAAGACTGCGTTGCTACCTCCACACTCGAAGCAGAGTACATCGCGCCGGCCGAGGCGGTCAAGGAGGCGGTATGGCTCCAAAGGTTACTTAGGGAGCTGGGCGTGCCACGGCAGGAACCTACGGTGGTGCAATTGGACAACAACCCGATGCCGCATAGGAGGACGAAGCACATCGGCGTGCGTCATCACTACGCACGAGACATGGTTGAAAAGGGACAGGTGGTGCTGCAGTACTGCAGCACGCACAACATGCTTGCGGATTGCTTGACCTAAGCACGACCCGTAGTCCGGCACGCATTGAAAGTGGCCGGGCTTGGGATGACCGGCTATGATGCGCTGGAGGGTGTCGCGGAAGATGAGTGAGAGCAAGCAGGAGAAGCGGGCATGGCAGGTGTAAGGGGAAGAATGTTGAAGATTTGCCCCTGTGCATGACCAAGTGTGGTGCCGGGATGCGCCGACGAGCCACCAGAGAGAGAAATTTCCTCGCCGTTGGATCTGGAGACTCATGGATTGCTTGGATCCTTAAATAGAGGATTTCCCCTGAAAGTTGATGAGTTACTGAATCCGGTGGAAGTTGTTTCACTGGAATCGGACTAGTAACGAGAGAAATATGGACTTCCAAAGTTGGGGTGTGCGTGGCAGCTCTGAGAGTTGGCCGCGGTTCGACTGCCGGTGAATAATTGACCGGAATGAGTAACAAAATTCCATCTGTGGATTTTGCTCCGGAAGGACTGCCGAGGTGTCCGGTGGATGATCCGCCAAATTTCAGTAGCACAGCTCTGTTACTGAGGGACTTTGCCAAAATCCTAGTTCGGAATCCAAAACTCAGTAGTACTATTTGTTACTCGGGGACGGTCAAAATTCCGACTGCGGGTCGGCGAACAGGTTTCGAACCACAACAATCCCCATCACCAAACACGATGATTGACTCATCGAAACAGATCCCAAAGGCGCGAGGGACGCCGCCATTATGCGTAGGGACATTTGCGCCTCCCAAATGGCATTTTTGATGGGTCCTTGATGTGTGAGGGCGTCCGGCGGGCGACGTGGTGTGCACCGCCGACTGAGTGGCTGATTCCAAGTGTTGCGCTTCGGCTAACGTAGCGGGAGCTACGGTGATGCAAACTGCGTACAGTTTGGTGCACTAAAGAGCTCATGACTAAGCCTACAAATGTTCAGATAATGCCCATGTTCAAGAACTAATGCAAAATTATGTTATTCCCTTTGCAAAAGTGATTGTCTCACATTTGTCTTCCACTCCCAGAAACATAGCGCGAGGCGACCAGTAAGCTCACGCTTAGACTCAGAAACTACACAAAAGAAGCCGTGAGCACAGAAGACCAGTCAGGCCAAGTTGGAACTACACCCCAGTTTCTGACATTTAATACCCACGCAAGAGAATTTTCTCATTCGTGAAGATTTTTATGTAGATTTCACCTCGATGCTACATTGCAAGAAGACACGCCCCGACTAGCTACTGGACATCTGTGATCAGGTTCAGGCGAACTATGTCGGTCGATGGCCACAAACGAGCAAAGTTGCGTACACACCGCCATCTATGAACACAGAAACATAAATCCCGGCTTCTGGCCAAGTATGGACCAATGTTACTAAACGTTGTACGTATGCAAATCAAGTTTGAGAATATCAAAACAAATTAAACATGAAATGAATGAAAAAATAAAAATATGGTGAAAATGTCAAGTCTCCCTGTTTTGTCAACTATGACCCTCATATACCTCTCCGTCAGAATAATCAGTCCCATTCGCCCCTCCGTCGGAACAAAAAGCCTCATCCGCCCCTGTCCGACAACAAGAACCCCCATTCGCCCACCTGTTTTCACCATGCTTGAATAGGGATGCATGTCTATGCTCGGGCATGGTGTAATTGAGCATGCGGCCCTCCATCGCAGTCCCCTATCGCGGCTGTCGCAATGGAGGACCGCGATAGCATTGAGAGGTGGGGGGAGGGGCGTGGCATTCAAGCAAAAAAAATACCAATCGGCACTTCATCAATTGTGGGCAATCCCCCCTCCTCCGCAATCCACTAGCCCACCCAACCGCCCGCCGATTGAGGCCCTCGCGGTTGAGGGCTATGATCGAGTGGGTGGCAAGAGGACTACGGGGGCGGGTGGGGAGGGTCTTCGAGCGTCGGTGATTCTGGCTGATGCCCGTTGGATGGAATCCCCAATGCTTGAAGACTGGGGAGTAAAGCAATCCGCATTTGTTTAATTTTTTTTTTACCCATTTCACACATCTTGTGATGTTCAACCCACCCACAAACTCGTCCCCTTAGTACAGAAGAGGTTTAAGGGTTATCTTTTTGTGTGGGCACCTACTGGACCCTGTGGAAGCAGGGCCCAGCAGGTTCCCTTTCAACGCATGGGGAGTTTTGGCCCCCCATGGAAACTCCTTGCAAACAACTTCCAAAAAATCACAACCCCATTAAAAATGATTTTGTGATTTTTGGGCCAAAAAAGATGACATCAGAATGTGGACGCCGCATCCATGCGACATCGACATGCTATCTTTTGACAAAAGAGAAGAGTGTATTGCTTCTTCCGTATGCCTCGAAAGTCGCGTTCATATAGAAGGGACAAATCAGGCTTATTGATGTGAGGTAGGGGCGAATGAGGCTTATTGTTCTGCTCTAGGGACAAATGAGAAATATTTTTCTCAGGCAAGGGGGAATGAGGCTTATTCTCCAAAACGAGGGTTATATGGTCACTCCGTCCTAAAAAATATGTCTATATGTTTATGAATACGTATATGTATATGTATATGTATATGCATATGTATATATATATATGTGCGTGTACAAGTATGTGTATGTATATGTGCATGTGTATGTGTATGTGTATGTGTATGTGCATGTGTATGTGTATGTGTATGTGTATGTGTATGTGTATGTGTATGTGTATGTGTATGTGTATGTGTATGTGTATGTGTATG
>SZWC01029353.1:15151-26311 GCA_023375785.1 Penium margaritaceum | reverse complement strand
AACTCTGGCACAACTCTGGGAAAACTCTGGTGCAAATCTGGCACACCTCTGGCACAACTCTGGCACAAGTCTGGTACACCTCTGGCAAAACTCTGGCACGACTCTGCCACAACTATGGCAGAACTCTTGCACAGCTCTGGAACAACTTCTGTACAACTCTGGTAAAACTGCGGCACAACTCCGGCGCAACTCTGGCACAATTGTGGCATATTTCTGGCACAACTCTGGGACATTTCTGGCACAACTCTGGCACAACTCTGGAACAACAGGCACAACTCCGGTACAACTCTATCAAAACTCTACAACAACATTGGCACAACTCTGGTAAAACTCAGACACAACTCTGGCACATCTCTTGCACAGCTTTGGCACAACTCTGGCACAGCTCTGGCACAACTCTGGCACAACTCTGGCAGAACTCTGGCACAAGTCTGGCACAACTCTGGCACAAATCTGGCACAAATCTGGCACATCTCTGGCAGAACTCTGGCACAACTCTGGTACAACTCTGGCACGACTCTTGCACAACTCTGGCCTACTCTGGCACAAATCTGGCAAAACTCGAGCACAACATTGGCACAACTCTCTTTCAACTCGGGCACAACTCTGGCACAGTTCTGGCACAACTCTGACACAGCTATAGCACAACTTTGGCACAACTCTGGCACAACTCTGGCACAACTGTGGCACAACTCTGGAACAACTCTGGCACAACTCTGGCACAACTCTGGCACAAATTTAGCACAAGTCTGACACATCTCTGACACAACCCTCGCACAACCCTGTCATAACTCTGGCACAACTCTGGCACAACTCTGGCACAACTCTGGCACTACTCTGGCATAACTCTGGCAAAACTCTGGCACAACTCTGGCACAACTCTGGCATAACTCTGGCACAACTCTGGCACATTTCTGGCACATCTCTGTTTCCACTCTGGCACATCTCTGACACACCTACGGCACAACTTTGGCACAGCTCTTGCACAACTCTGGCACAACTGTGGCACTACGCTGGAACAACTCTGGCACAACTCTGGCAAAACTTTGGCACAACTCTGACACAAGTCTGGGAAAACTCTGGCACAACTCTGGCCTACTCTTGCACCACTCTGGCACATCTCTGGCACATCTCTGGCACAACTCTGGCACAACTCTCGATCAACTCTCGCACAACTCAGGCACAACTCTGGCACAACTCTCACACAACTATGGCACAACGGTCGCACAACTCTTGCACAACTGTGTCACAACTCTGAAATAACTCTGGCACAACTCTGGGACAACTCTGGCACAACTCTGGCACAACTCTGGCACAACTCTCACACAACTATGGCACAACGGTCGCACAACTCTTGCACAACTGTGTCACAACTCTGAAATAACTCTGGCACAACTCTGGGACAACTCTGGCACAACTCTGGCACAACTCTGGCACAACTCTGACACAAGTCTGGGACAACTCTGGCACAACTCTGGCAAAACTCTGGCACAACTCTGGCACAACTCTGGTATAACTTTGGCACAACTCTGGCACGACTCTGGCATAACTCTGGCACAACTCTGGCACAATTCTGGCACAACTTTAGCACAACTCTAACATAACTCTGGCTCAACTCTCGCACAACTCTGGCACATCTCTGGCACAACTCTGGCACAACTCTGACACACCTATGGCACAACTTTGCAACAGCTCTTGCACAACTCTGGCACAAAAGTGGCACAACTCTGGAACAGTTCTGGCACAACTCTGGCACAATTCTGGCACAACGCTGACACAAGTCTGAGACAACTCTTGCACAACTCTGGCAAAACTCTGGGACAACTCTGGCACAACTCTGGTACAACTCTGGCACAACTCTGGCAGGACTCTGGCACAACTCTAGCATAACTCTGGCACAACTCTAACACAACTCTGGCACAACTCGGGCCAAATTCTGGCACAACTCTGGTAAAACTCTGGCACAACACTGGCACAACTCTGGCACAACTCTGGGAAAACTCTGATACAATTCTGGCACACCTCTAGCAAGACTCTGGCACGACTCTGCCACAACTATGGCTCAACTCTGACACAAGTCTGAAACAACTCCAACAAAACCCTGGAATAACTCTGGCACAACTCTGGCAAACATATGGCACAACTCTGGCACTTCTCTGGCACAACTCTGGCACAACTCTGGTAAAACTCTGGCACAACTCCGGCACAACTCTGGCACAATTGTGGCACAACTCTGGCACAACGCTGGAAAAACTCTGGCACAACTCTGGCAATACTCTTGCAAAACACTGGCACAACTCTGGCACAACTCTGGTACAACTTTGGCACAACTCTGGCACAACTCTGGCACAACTCTGGTACAACGCGAGCACAACTCTGGCACAACTCTGGCACAACTCCGGGACAACTCTGACACAACGTTGCACAATTCTGGCACAACTTTGGCACAACTCTGGCACAACTCTAACACTACTCTTCCACAACTCTGCAAAAACTCAGGGCAAAACTCTAGCACAACTCTTGCACAACTCTTGCACAAAACTGGTCGAACTTTGGCACAACTCTGGCATAATTCTGGCACAACTCTTGCACAACTCTCGCACATCTCTGGCACAACTCTGGCACAACTCTAGCACAACTCTGGCACAAATCAGGCAAAACTCCGGCACAACTCTCGCACAACTCCGCCAAAACTTCAGAACAACTCTGGAACATCTCTGGCACAACTCTGGCAAAGCTTTGGCACAACTCTAGTAAAACTCTGGCAGAACTCTAGTACAACTCTGGCACAACTCTGGAACACCTATTTCAAAACTGTACAACAACTCAGGCACAACTCCGGCAGAACTCTGGCACATCTCTGGCACGACTCTGGCACACTCTAACAAAACTCTGGCAAAACTCTGGCACAACTCTGGCACAACTCTGGCACGACTCTTGCACAACTCTGGCCTACTCTGGCACAAATCAGGCAAAACTCTAGCACAACATTGGCACAACTCTCGTTCAACTCAGGCACAGCTCTGGCACAGTTCTGGCACAACTCTGACACAACTATGGCGCAACTTTGACACAACTCTGGCACAACTCTGGCACAACTGTGGCACAACCCTGGCACAACTCTGGCACAACTCTGGCACAGCTCTGGCACAACTCTGACACAACTATGGCGCAACTTTGACACAACTCTGGCACAACTCTGGCACAACTGTGGCACAACCCTGGCACAACTCTGGCACAACTCTGGCACAACTCTGGCACAAATTTAGCACAAGCCTGACACATCTCTGACACAACTCTCGCACAACCCTGTCATAACTCTGGCACAACTCTGGCACAACTCTGGCACAACTCTGGCACTACTCTGGCAGAACTCTGGCAAAACTCTGGCACAACTCTGGCACAACTCTGGCACAACTCTGGCACATTTCTGGCACATCTCTGTTTCCACTCTGGCACATCTCTGACACACCTATGGCACAACTTTGGCACAGCTCTTGCACAATTCTGGCACAACTGTGGCACTACGCTGGAACAACTCTGGCACAACTCTGGCACAACTCTGGCACAACTCTGACACAAGTCTGGGACAACTCTGGCACAGCTCTGGCCTACTCTGGCACCACTCTGGCACATCTCTAGCACATCTCTGGCACAACTCTGGCACAACTGTGGCTCAACTCTCGCACAACTCTGGCACAACTGTGGGACCACTCTCACACAACTATGGCACAACGGTCGCACAACTCTTGCACAACTGTGGCACAACTCTGGAATAACTCTGGCACAACTCTGGCACAACTCTGGCACAACTCTGGCACAACGCTGACACAAGTCTGAGACAACTCTTGCACAACTCTGGCAAAACTCTGGGACAACTCTGGCACAACTCTGGTCGAATTCTGGCACAACTCTGGCCTGACTCTGGCACAACTCCAGCACAACTCTGGCACAACAATGGCACAACTCTGGCACAACTCTGACACAACTCTGGCACAACTGGGGCCCAATTCTGGCACAACTCTGGCAAACCTCTGGCACAACACTGGCACAACTCTGGCACAGCTCTGGGAAAACTCTGACACAATTCTGGCACACCTCTGGCAAACCTCTGGCACGACTCTGCCAAAACTATGGCACAAGCCTGCCACAAGTCTGAAAAAACTCTGGAAAAACCTTGGAAGAACTCTGGCACAACTCTGGCCAACATCTGGCACAACTCTGGCACTTCTCTGGCACAACTCTGGCACAACTCTGGTAAAACTCTGGCACAACTCCGGCACAACTCTGGCACAATTGTGGCACAACTCTGGCACAACGCTGGCACAACTCTGGCACAACTCTGGTAAAACTCTGGCACAACTCCGGCACAACTCTGGCACAATTGTGGCACAACTCTGGCACAACGCTGGCAAAACTCTGGCACAACTCTCGCACAACTCTGGCAAAAATCTCGCACAACTCTGGCACAACTCTGGTACAACTTTGGCACAACTCTGACACAACTCTGGCACAACTCTGGTACAACGCGAGCACAACTCTGGCTCAACTCTGGCACAATTCCAGCACAACTCTGGCACAACTCTGGCACAACTCCGGGACAACTCTGACACCATGTTGCACAAGTTTGGCACAACTCTGGCACAACTCTGGAACAACTCTAACACTACTCTTCCACAACTCTGGAAAAACTCAGGGCAAAACTCTAGCACAACTCTTGCACAACACTGGCACAACTCTGGCGCAACTCTGGCACAAAACTGGTAGAACTTTGGCACAACTCTGGCATAAATCTGGCACAACTCTGGCACAACTCTCGCACATCTCTGGCACAACTCTGGCACAACTCTAGCACAACTCTGGCACAAATTAGGCAAAACTCTGGCACAACTCTCGCACAACTCTCGCACAACTCCAGTACAACTCTGGAACATATCTGGCACAACTCTGGCAAAGCTTTGGCACAGCTCTAGAAAAACTCTGGCAGAACTCTAGTGCAACTCTGGCACAACTCTTGAACACCTATTGCACAACTATAGAACAACTCCGGCACAACTCTGGCAGAACTCTGGTACACCTCTGGCACAACTCTGGCACAACTCTTGCAAAACTCTGGCACAACTCTTGCACAACTCTGATACAACTCTGGCACAAATCTGGATCAATTCTGGCAAAACCCTGCCACAACTCTGGCCCAAATCTGGCACAAATCTGGCACAACTCTGGCACAACTCTGTCACAACTCTGGCACAAATCCGGCACAATTCTGGCACAACTCTGGCACAAATCTGGATCAATTCTGGCAAAACCCTGCCACAACTCTGGCCCAAATCTGGCACAAATCTGGCACAACTCTGGCACAACTCTGTCACAACTCTGGCACAAATCCGGCACAATTCTGGCACAACTCTGGCACAACTCTGGCACGACACTGGCACAATTCTGGCACAACTCTGGCACAACTCTGGCACAACTCTGGAAGAACTCTGGCACAACTCTGGTAAAACTTTGGCACAACACTGGGAAAACTCTGGTGCAATTCTGGCACACCTCTGGCACAACTCTGGCACAAATCTGGTACAACTCTGGCACAACTCTGGCACGACTCTGCCACAACTATGGCACAAGTCTGGCACAACTCTGGAACAACTCTGGCACAACTCTGGCAAAACTGCGGCACAACTCCGGCACAACTCTGGCAAAATGGTGGCACAGTTCTGGCACAACTCTGGGACATTTCTGGCACAACTCTGGCACAACTCTGGCACAACTCTGGAACAACAGGCACAACTCTGGTATAACTCTGGCAAAACTCAACAACAACATTGGCACAACTCTGGTACAACTCGGACACAACTCTGTCACAACTCTGGCACAACTGTGGCACAACTCTGGCACAGCTTTGGCACAAATCTGGCAAAACTTAAAAAAAAACTCTAGCACAACTCTGGCACAACTCTGGCACGACTCTGGCACAACTCTGGCACAACTTTAGCATAACTCTAACATAACTCTGGCTCAACTCTCGCACAACTCTGGCACAACTCTGGCACGACTCTGGCACAACTCTGGCACAACTTTAGCATAACTCTAACATAACTCTGGCTCAACTCTCGCACAACTCTGGCACAACTCTGGCACGACTCTGGCACAACTCTGGCACAACTTTAGCATAACTCTAACATAACTCTGGCTCAACTCTCGCACAACTCTGGCACAACTCTGGCACGACTCTGGCACAACTCTGGCACAACTTTAGCATAACTCTAACATAACTCTGGCTCAACTCTCGCACAACTCTGGCACAACTCTGGCACGACTCTGGCACAACTCTGGCACAACTTTAGCATAACTCTAACATAACTCTGGCTCAACTCTCGCACAACTCTGGCACAACTCTGGCACGACTCTGGCACAACTCTGGCACAACTTTAGCATAACTCTAACATAACTCTGGCTCAACTCTCGCACAACTCTGGCACAACTCTGGCACGACTCTGGCACAACTCTGGCACAACTTTAGCATAACTCTAACATAACTCTGGCTCAACTCTCGCACAACTCTGGCACAACTCTGGCACGACTCTGGCACAACTCTGGCACAACTTTAGCATAACTCTAACATAACTCTGGCTCAACTCTCGCACAACTCTGGCACAACTCTGGCACGACTCTGGCACAACTCTGGCACAACTTTAGCATAACTCTAACATAACTCTGGCTCAACTCTCGCACAACTCTGGCACAACTCTGGCACGACTCTGGCACAACTCTGGCACAACTTTAGCATAACTCTAACATAACTCTGGCTCAACTCTCGCACAACTCTGGCACAACTCTGGCACGACTCTGGCACAACTCTGGCACAACTTTAGCATAACTCTAACATAACTCTGGCTCAACTCTCGCACAACTCTGGCACAACTCTGGCACGACTCTGGCACAACTCTGGCACAACTTTAGCATAACTCTAACATAACTCTGGCTCAACTCTCGCACAACTCTGGCACAACTCTGGCACGACTCTGGCACAACTCTGGCACAACTTTAGCATAACTCTAACATAACTCTGGCTCAACTCTCGCACAACTCTGGCACAACTCTGGCACGACTCTGGCACAACTCTGGCACAACTTTAGCATAACTCTAACATAACTCTGGCTCAACTCTCGCACAACTCTGGCACAACTCTGGCACGACTCTGGCACAACTCTGGCACAACTTTAGCATAACTCTAACATAACTCTGGCTCAACTCTCGCACAACTCTGGCACAACTCTGGCACGACTCTGGCACAACTCTGGCACAACTTTAGCATAACTCTAACATAACTCTGGCTCAACTCTCGCACAACTCTGGCACAACTCTGGCAGAACTCTGGCACAACTGTAGCATAACTCTGCCAAAACTCTGGCAAAACTCTAGAACATCACTGGGACAACTCTGGCACAACTCTGGCACATCTCTGGAACAACTCTGGCACAACTCTGCCACACTCTAGCACTACTCTTGAACAACTCTGGCACAACTCTGGGACAATTCTTGCACAACTCTGGCACAACTTTGGAACAACAGGCTAAACTCTGGTATAACTCTAGCACAACTCTACATCAACTTTGGCACAAGTCTGGTACACCTCGGGCACAACTCTGGCACAACTCCGGCAACACTCTGGCACAACTCTGGCAAAACTCTGGCACAACTCTGGCACAACTCTGGCACAACTCCGGCAACACTCTGGCACAACTCTGGCAAAACTCTCCCACAACTCTGGCACAACTCTGGCACGACTCCGGCACAGCTCTAGCATAAATCTGGCACAACTGTGGCACAAATCTGGCACAGCTGTGGCACAACTCTAGCACAACCCTGGCACAACTCTTGCAGAACTCTGGCACAACTGTAGCATAAATCTGCCAAAACTCTGGCAAAACTCTAGAACAACACTGGGACAACTCTGGCACAACTCTGGCACAACTCTGGCACAACTCTGGCACAACTCTGGCACAACTCTTGCACAACTCTGGCACAACTCTGGCACAACTCTGGCACAACTCTGGCACAACTCTGGAACAACTCTGGAACAACTCTGGCACAACTCTGGCACAACTCCGGGAAAACTCTGGTACAATTCTGGCACACCTTTGGCACAACTCTGGCACAAATCTGTACAACTCTGGCACAACTGTGGCACGACTCTTCCACAACTATGGCACAACTCTGGCACAACTCTGGAACAACTATGGCACAACTCTGGTAAAACTCCGGCACAACTCCATGTTGAAATGGTATGCACCTTGTGCACTGCCTAGCTGGCTAGCTACACATACAGACAAGGCATGCACTACTCTATGGAGTATGTCCCCTTGGTCCCTTCTGAGATGGGCTAGGAATGCACTGCCCATAATGGGTATGTCCCTTGTGGCTCATCATAGAAACCATACCTTTTTGGCTTGGTTGAATAGGTGCCGGAGTCTCAAACAAAATGTCGCGAGTTCGAACCCCGCGACGGCCGCAATTTTCTTTGTGGCCAAAACTGGAACAGGAAGTTTCTAGGAAGCTTACTAGAGCCTGCCTTGAGGATGACACTTGGCGGTCTAAGGACGCGCCAAGTAGGACTGTAGGTTGAGGTTGGCTCCAATGGAGCCACTACAAGCAAAAGCTTTAGCAAAGCTTTGTAAGCATAAAGGCCTATACCTTGCATGCATCCATTTACAGTTCTTGCCTTTGAGACTCCTCACAGAGTGTCCAACCAAAGGTAGACACTAAAGACGGACATGCGGACTTTGGGAGGTTGCAAACCAAGCAAACCTAAAGTGTCGATACCTTGTTCGAGGGTGATATGTTATCTTGGTTGCAATACCAAGAGCAGTTGGCGGCCTCCCATGTTGGGACCCGTTTTCTAGACCGTTGCTATCCGGCGCATTGACACAGGGTTATGGGCCCACACTTCTGGTTCTAAGGCACGCTTCCAAGGCCGACTACCGCGTGGTCTTGCAGGGCGCACAGTTGCAAGAGGGACACGACCATCGGACGGCTCCATCTGCTCCATCGGCTCCATCGGCTTCTTCAGGTAGGGTGCATGCACGTGGCGGACTAGGGGACGAGAAACAGCTCTATCCATGTTGGACACGACCCTCGTGCCCCAACGGGATTAAGCTCTATCCCTTTCTAGAAGGTGGTACGACCCCGAGTCCGTTCTCTCACGATGGCACCATCGCCTTAGGCGATCATCGGCGGGAGGGGTATGCAACGGAATCAACTGCACCTTTTGACAACGGTCACAGTCAACAACCTCATCAGCCTCATCGGCCTCAACGAAGCAGAGTAGCAGCAAAGCAGAGAAGACGAGCAACCGCCGGAAATGGCGGATCCGACTCTAGCCCGCCTTGAGGCGAGTATGTCCAGATTCACGGGGACAGGTTTTCCTTTGTGGAAATGGCAGTTTGAGATTCTCATGAACGTGCGTGGCTACCTCGACATCCTAAAAGGGACTGAGACAGCACCAGCCGATGCGACCATGACGACGCATGCGGCTGACCTTGCATCATGGACGATGAAGAACAACATGGCTCTCGCCATTCTTGTGGCGTTCATCAACAAGACTCAACACTCCCACATCACAGGATGAACGTTTGCTGCCGAGGCCTATGCAAAACTCGTACGTGTGCATCAATCAAACGCCCTACAAAACCGACTCTTCATCTTCCAACGGTTGATGTTGATGAGGATGAGCGAAGGAGAATTGATACCTGCATTTTTGCAGTCGTTCCACAACGTGCTGCAAGAGGTCCAGCAAATGGAATGGAATCTCGACTCCAACATGCGTGCCATGATCCTTCTAATAGCGCTACCGGAAAGCTGGGGGTCCTTGATCACCGTATTTGGCAGTTGGAAGGAGGCAAATCTGACGTACGAGGCTATCGCCAAACACGTCCGCAATGAGTCCATGCAACGCAGTAAGGCAAACATCTCAGCCTATGCCTCTCGCTTCGGTGGACAAAGTGCAAGCTCTCGCTCCAGTCAAGGCAACAGCGGAAGCGGTGGCAGTGGAGGGAAAGCCAACGGTGGCGGGAAGAGTTCCAAGAAGCCCGACTACTGTCACAACATTGGCAAGGCTGGGCACTGGGCTAGGGACTGCCGTCGTCCCAAGAAAGAAGGCCGGAGCAAAGGTGGAAAGGAGAAGAAGGAGCTCACCAACATGATGGCTAGGGGGCTGCCCATGAAGAGCGCAGCGATCCTTAGGCCCGGGGCATTTGCCCTTGACTCGGGCACCAACCACCACTCATCAAAATAGAAGGGTGCATTTGTCTCCATGGCCGAGTTTGTCATGCCCATCAAGTGTGCAAACGGCGGCGTCGTCCAAGCCATGGGCGAAGGAGACAAGGTGATCACGTTCAACGTGAATGGTGCGGAGAAGGCGGTCAACCTTCAGAAGGTGGTATACATGCCCTCCTTTCCAGCCATCCTGTTGTCCGTGTCACAAATCACCGACAATAACATGACAGTGGTTATCACCAACAAGGAAGCGGTGGCCCTTAAAAACGAGGAAATCCAGATTTTTTTCACCAAAGACGACCTCATGCTTCAAGTTCCAAGAATCGACGGCATGTACGTGCTTCAAACCAAAGTCACCAAGGCGTTGGATGAGGGACTCGCATGTGCCACCAAGACAGTGGCACCAGAGCCAAAGGATGCACCGCCGGCGACCGCTGCGGCTGCCACATCAACCAAGGAAACTGACGCTGAGCTGTGGCACCAGCGATTTGGCCATGTGGCCAACAGCACGTTGCAAAAGATGCAGGAGCAAGAGCTAGTCCGCGGAATGGGAGAGGAGGTCAACGAGCGGAGCACGTCTTAGAACGGGTACACAGTGACGTGTGTGGACCCTTTCACACAGCGTCTAATGGAGGAAGCAAGTACCATCAGACCTTCATTGACGACCACAACTGCAAGTTGTGGATCTACTTCGTGAAAACAAAGGGAGAGGTCAAGGAGAAGCTCCTCGAGTTCGTCGCCATGGTGGAGCGGCAAACGTCCAAGAAAGTGAAGACGCTCCGAAGTGACAACGGGGGTGAGTACGAGGCATGCAAGCCTTGGCTCAAGCATCATGGCATCCGCCATGAGAAAACCACCCCTTACAACCCCCAAAGCAATGGC
>SZWC01029352.1:2944-26315 GCA_023375785.1 Penium margaritaceum | reverse complement strand
TAAGTGGTGTGGCTTGTGAGAGGGCTGACTTGCCCAAGCTCTAGCTCTATATGTACTCCACCATTTTGAGTGATTGAACAACCATTCTTCAGCACAAGTGATGCTCTTCCAATCACACATGCTCGCTACTCCAAGGCTCCCTCTCTCCTCAAGTTCCAACAAATACTACCTAGGAAAACTCCTTGTGGCTTAGACGTTCCAGAGTTTGTCTTTGGAGTGAGAGGTATTGGGTCAAATCCCACCTCGGTGACTACTTTTCTTTATGACCAAAAGGGGGAAAAGAAGGTTCTAAAAAACAGCTTAGAACTTTCCAAGGTCCTTCCTTGTGGTTGGCACCACTTGGCGGTCACAGGGAGCGCCATGTAGGCACAGGGAATGATGCAATCTAGATTGTCCGAGGAGCGACTGCGCGCCTAGGCTAGAGCCTAGCTCTAGGACTATAAGATCCTATCAGTTGTCTTTCCTTGAGTACAGTTCTTACCTTTAAGAATCCTGAAAGAGTTGTCCACCAGAGGCAGAGACTTAAGAAGCATTGGTTGGTCTAAGCCCTAGGAGTTTGCTTCTTGTGCAAAAGTGATCATGTGCTAAAGACATAGTGTAAGGATGTGATTTATATGAATTACTCAGTGTAGAACCTTGGCTCTGAGGGTGGTATCATCTCTTAGTTGCAATACCAAGAGCGGTCTGCGGGAACCATTGTATTGGAACCTATTTTCTAGAGAGTCACCTCAAGCAGGTTGACACATTGAGTACAGTTCTTACTTTTGAGACTCCTAACAGAGTTGTCCACCAGAGGTAGACACTAAAGAAACATTTGTTGGTTTTAGCCCCAGGAGTTTGCTCCTCGCGCAAAAGTGACCAGGTGCTAAGGAGACAGTGCAAGGAAGTGATCCATATGAACTGCTGAGTGTGGAACCTTGGCTCTTAGGGTGATATTGTCTCTTTTTGCAATACAAAGAGCGGTCGGTAGGAATCATTATGTCGGAATTTGTTTTCTTAACCGTCGCCTCAGAAACGTGACAGGAGCGACTACGCGTCTAGGCTAGAAGTTGGCTCTAGGACTATAAAAAACTGTCAGTTACTTGTCATTGAGTACAGTTCTTACCTTTGAGACTCCTAAAAAAGTTGTCCATCAGAGGCAAACACTAAAGAAGCATTGGTTGGTCTTAGTCCCAGGAGTTCGCTCCTCGCGTGAAAGAGACCATGTGGAAGGGAGAAAGTGCAAGGAAGTGATTCCTATGAAGTGCTCATTGTGGAACCTTGGCTCTTACGGTGATATCATCTCTTGGTTGCTTTACCAAGAGGTGTCGGCGCGAACCATTATGTCAAAACCCGTTATCTAGACCGTTCCCCGAGGGAGGTTGATAGGATTCACGTAATCAGCAGCAGGAGTATGTGGAATAGAGAGGAATAAACAAAGGAAAGTGCCTCTACTACAAAAAGAGGGGCAGCACAACAAGGAGTGCTCCAAGATCAAGAGGGAAAAGGAGCAGCAGCAACAATCATCGCAAGAGTAGAAAAACAATGGCCTCCATAAGAGGTGCAAAAGCAATCATAGTAGCGTCAAGAGTAGCACCAGCTTAACTAGACTAAACTGCGCCATTTTGGGAACATGAATATGGCAAAGGATGTGCGCAACTGCCTTTTCATGGCGATGTTAAACATGTTGCAGGTGGAAAAAGGCAAATGTGGCATGGTTCAAGGACTCAGGGAGCACCAAGACTCCGATGCACTACATACAGTGCTTTACGTAGCTGCTGCCAATTCCCCCTTGCCCTATTGCTTTCAGTGATGATCTGGTGGTTTATGGTGAGGGAATTGGGATAATGGAATGTGTGTAGATGGCCCACGCTCGGCTTTTCTTCAAACCATACCTCGTACGATACCATTTTTTGAGTGCCTTCATTGGACTTCGTTTCTTCATATAGTGCACAGTACTCACTACTTTGGCCCAGCAGTCGTAGGTAAGCCAAGCCACGTGCAACATAGAGCATATCAACTCAATGATGATACTTTTGGTGTATTCTGCTACATGATGATAGAGCGTATCGACTCAACGATGATAGTTTTGGTGTATTCTGCTACTTGAAGGAAAGAAAGTACACAACAGTTTAACAGCTCAGATCATGAATGAAGGTCAGAAAGTACCCAAAACCCTAAAAACTCTTGGTCTGCATCTGGTCACACAAGTCTTTGTGGACCAATTCTGGCACCTCCTATTCGAAGAAGAGCCATTCGGCTCAGTTTCAGGTCCACAGGAGCAAGTTCAAGGAAAGTACCAGATGCCTGCTCTGATCGTCAATCCGACTTCACCGATGGAAAGATCAAGTGGCAAAATGTCTACAATTCAAGTTTGAGGCCGATCAAACAATCGGATTGGAAGATATTAATTTTTGTAGTTTCCGGGGTCATCGAGCGCAATATCCGGGTGACCATGGGCGATGGCTCCATGCCTTAGCCTGAGAAAAGAAAAAGGCAAGAGATTTAGGGTCAAGACCTGATGAGAGAAATATCCAAAAAGGTCCTAGATTCTTGGATTGCCTTGATAGAGTGTGCTGACAAGGAAAAAGGTACCACTCACTTTTTAGGTGAGGTGAGATCCTTGTGTGCTAGCCATGGACACATGGGGATTCTCTACGGGATTGTGGGTTATGTGACCACTAGCAGTGTACCATGAGAGCATTTTCTGGCTCTCTAGGTCGTGTGTGAGTGGTCAGTCTGATTGCTAGGCTGATTTCCTCTCTCCTGTGAGATTATGGACTCTAGTGTGTGAGCCTTAGCCTCCATGACTAAGTGGTGTGGCTTGTGAGAAGTTTGGGTTGCCCAAGCTCTAGCTCTATATATACTCCATCATTTTGAGTGATTTAATAACCATTCTTTAGTACAAGTGATGCCCTTCCAATCACACATGCTCGCTGCTCTAAGGCTCCTTCTCTCCTCCGGATCCAACATTTGGTCTAAGAGCCAAATTCTACCACTTTCAGCCAGCACAGGCCGTCACTTTGAAAGTGACAGTTTGGGGCTAAACCTTCATCAGATTTGGATCTTCAAGTGCAAGAGACAAGCTTTCCAACGAGCCCAAAAATGTGAAGATCCAACAGTCGGATTGAGAGTTATGTTCAAAATGAGGTCGGCCAGGACTACACTCTTCTCTATGAGTAAGACTGTCGCCTTGTGATGACCATAACTCCCTCATTTCTTCGTCAAATTGAAAACATGGCATATGCGAATTGTAGTATTTTTCCTAAGCTTTCCATTGGTGCAAAACTATTTGCATTCCATTGATTGGTTAGGGAGGAACGCCGTTTACAAGCTGGCTGGTCTGAGTTGGAGTAGGAGCAGAAGCATACCCTTTTTCAAAAGGGCATATCTCTGAAAATCCCCTGTTGATGACCCTATTCTATGGATCGATCCGAAAGTTTCTGAGCTGAATTTTTTGGTCGTGGGCTTAGTTTTTCACAATTCCCAGTCTACTTGTCTCTACAGTCCATTTTCTATGAGACCAGTTTCTGGCTGAAGCAGCAGCAGAAGCTGGGGTAGCGCCGCCACTCAAGGGCAGCGCTCAGCATTACCAAGAATCAAAATAGCAGCAGCAAGCATGGTAACAGCAGCCCAGCCCTTGGACAGGCTGGAAGGACACGCCTACTTCACGTTTTGAAAGATCCGTACATGCCTCCTTTTACAGGAGAGGGGCTTGTGGGAGGTGGAGAGCGACAACGAGCGGGCTCTGTCTCCAAAGGCAAAAGGCATCACCGTAGTAGAGATGGTGGCAAAGAAGCAGCCGCAGAAAGGTGCAGCAGATGCAAGTTCATCTACAACTGCAGTATCGGAATATGAGGAGTGGAAGAAGGACAGGCAGGCCTACAGGCTGCTTGTCAAAACCATCTGCAACCCGCATCTTCAGTACGTGAGTGACAAGGCTATTACAAAAGAGGGTTGGGAGACGTTGTGCAAGAAGTATGAGAGCAAGGATCCTGCATTCCTCATGCTTTTGGAGGAGAAGATGATGGCGTTGAAAATACAGGGTGGCAAAGGGATGGAGGCGTAATTGGACAAGGCAAAGGAGCTTGCGAAATAGCTGAAAACCGCCGGCAACCTTGTGGAAGACACGCGCTTCGTCTTCCTCTTGCTGAGGGGATTCCCAACGAGCTATGATACGGTGCGAAAGACGTTGGGACGTCGTCTCCATAATCCCAATCCCCTTGGCATACACCACCCAATCATCACCCAAAGGAATCGGTCGGGGGGGAATTCAGAGGACCTTCAAAACAACTCTTTGAGGTGCGTTAGTCTCTTGGTACACCTTGAGCCCTTATACCACGCCGGATCTGCCTTTTCCTTCTACGACATGTCAGATTTCGCCATGAAGAGGCGGTCGCGCACCTCTTTGGCGACGTTCATGTTGTAAAAATAGAGCACGCCAGTCTCGTTCTGCCGTTGTTGCTGGTGCTGACATTGTTGTGACAGCTGCTGCTGTTTTTGTGGAGATTGCTGCTTTTGCTACTGCTGGTGCTGCTCCTTCTAGCCCCTCTTGAATTTGAAGCATACTTTCTTGTAGTGTCCTCGTATGTTTTCAACGCCATCATCTTCTCCTCCAAAAGCATGAGGAATACATGATCCTCACTGTAATACTTCTTGCACAACGTATCCCACCTCTCTTTCACAGTATCCTTGTTACTCATATACTGAAGATGTGCGTTGGAGATGGTGTTGACAAGTAGTCTCTTGGCATGCTTGTCTTTCTTTCACTCTGTCGCTACAGTTATAGATAATCTTGCATCTCCTGTACCTGTTGGAACTTGAGTAGAGAGGGAGCCTTGGAGCAGCGAGCATGTGTGATTGGAAGGGAATCACTTGTATTGAAGAATGGTTGTTCAATCCCTCAAAATGATGGAGTACACATAGAGCTACAGCTTGGGCAAGTCAGCTCTCCCACAAGCCACACCTCTTTGCCATGGAGGCTTAGGCTCACACACTAGGGTCCATAATCTCACACAAGGGAGGAAATCAGCCTAGCAATCAGGCTGACCACTCACACACGACTTAGAGAGCTAGAGAATGCTCACATGGCACACTCCTAGTAGTCACATAACCCACAAACCCATGGAGAATCGCCATGTGTCCATGGCTAGCACACAAGGATCTCACCTTACCTAAAAAGTAAGGAGAGGTATCTTTATCCTAGTCAGCACACTCTGACAAGGCAATCCTAAGACCAAGGACCTTTTTGGATATTTCTCCCATCAGATCTTGACCCTGGACCTCTTGCCTTTTTCTTTTCTCAGGCTAAGGCATGGAGCCATCGCCCATGGTTACCCGGATATCGACNGACCACTCACACACGACCTAGAGAGCTAGAGAATGCTCTCATGGCACACTCCTAGTGGTCACATAACCCACAAACCCATGGAGAATCGCCATGTGTCCATGGCTAGCACACAAGGATCTCACCTTACCTAAAAAGTAAGGAGAGGTATCTTTATCCTAGTCAGCACACTCTGACAAGGCAATCCTAAGACCAAGGACCTTTTTGGATATTTCTCCCATCAGATCTTGACCCTGGACCTCTTGCCTTTTTCTTTTCTCAGGCTAAGGCATGGAGCCATCGCCCATGGTTACCCGGATATCGACGGTCGATGACCCTGGAAACTACGAAAATTCATATCTTCCAATCCGACCGTTGGATTCGCCTCAAACTTAGACCGTAGACATTTTGCTACCTGATCTTTCCAATATGGAAGTCGGATGGACAATCGGAGCAGACATCTGGTACTTTCCTGGAACTTGCACCTATGGACCTCAAACTGAGCCGGATGGCTCCTTTCCCAACAGTACCTTTCTGTGGCGTTTTACCCGCCACACCTTCGCTACGGTGATGCATTTTGTTTGTGGAGGCAGAGCGCGCTCGTCGCCGCTCACCACCTCCTACAAGCCCCTCTCCTCCAAAAGGAGACGGGAAGAGATCTTCCAAAAAGTGAAGTTGGCGTGTCCTTCCAGCCTCTCCAAGGGCTGAGCTACTCTTAGCATGCCTGCTACTGCCATTTTGAGCTTTGGTGAAGTTCAGCGCTGCCCTTGAGTAACGGCGCTACACCTGCTTCTACTGCTACTTTTGCCAGAAATCTGTTCCAAATGAAAGTAGACCGTAGTGTCCACCAGACTGGGAATTTTGAAAAACTGAGCCAACTAGTGGAAACTTCAGGTCAAAACCTTTCAGATCGTACCATAAAACAGGGTCATCAACATTGGATTTTCAGAGATATGCCCTTTTGAAAACAAGGTATGCTTGTACTCCTACTATACCTCACTCTAGCCGGGTTGTAAACAGCGTTTCTCCCAAACGTACAAATGGAATGGATATGTTTTTGCACCTATAGAAAGCTTAGGGAAAAATACTTCAATTCGTATGTGTTAGGTTTTAAATTTACCAAAGAAACGAAAGAGTTGTGGTCATCACAAGGCGAAAGTCTTACTCAAAGAGAAGAGTGTAGCTCTGGCCGACCTCGTTTTGAGCATAACACTCAATGCAATCATTCCATTTTCCGGATCTTGGGCTCTTTGTACAGGTTGTCTCTTGAACTTGAAGATTGAGTGGTTGGTCATCAAATCTGGTGAAGGTTTCACCCCAACCCGTTACTCTCAAAGTGACGGCCTGTGCTGGCTGGAAGTAGCAGAACTTGGCTGTGATACCAAATGTTGGAACTTGAGGAGAGAGGGAGCCCTGGAGCAGCGAGCATGTGTGATTGGAAGGGCGTCATTTGTGCTGAAGAATGGTTGTTCAATCACTCATAATGATTGAGTACATATAGAGCTAGAGCTTGGGCAGGTCAGCCCTCTCACAAGCCACACCACTAAGCCATGGAGGCTAAGGCTCACACACTAGAGTCCGTAATCTCACACAAGGGAGGAAATCAGCCTAGCAATCAGGCTGACCACTCACACACGACCTAGAGAGCTAGAGAATGCTCTCATGGCACACTCCTAGTGGTCAGATAACCCACAAACCCATGGAGAATCGCCATGTGTCCATGGCTAGCACACAAGGATCTCACCTCACCTAAAAAGTAAAGAGAGGTACCTTTATCCTAGTCAGCACATTCTGACAAGGCAATCCTAAGACCAAGGACGTTTTTGGATATTTCTCCCATCAGGTCTTGACCCTAGACCTCTTCCCTTTTTCTTTTCTCAGGCTAAGGCATGGAGCCATCGCCCATGGTCACCCGGATATCGACGGTCGATGACCCCGAAAACTACGAAAAATCATATCTCCCAATCCGACTTTTGGATCGGCCTCAAACTTGGACCGTAGACATTTTGCTACCTGATCTTTCCAATAGTGAAGTTGGATTGGCAATCGGAGCAGGTATCTGGTACTTTCCTGGAACTTGCACCTGCGGACCTGAAATTGATCCGGATGGCTCCTTTCCCAACAGTACCTTTTTGTGGCATTTTCCCCACCACACCTCCGCTGCGATGATGCCTTTTGCTTGTAGAGGCAAAGCGCGCTCCTCGCCGCTCACAACCTCCTTCAAGCCCCTATCCTCCAAAAGGAGCCGGGAACAGATCTTCCAAAAAGTGAAGTTGGCATGTCCTTCCAGCCTCTCCAAGGGCTGAGCTACTCTTACCACGCCTGCTGCTGCCATTTTGAGCTTTGGTGATGCTCAGCGCTGCCCTTGAGTAGCGGCGCTACCCCTGCTTTTGCTGCTACTTTTGCCAGAAATCTATCCCAAAGGAAAGTGGACCGTAGTGGCCATCAGACTGGGAATTTTGAAAAACTGAGCCAACTTCAGGAAATTTCAGGTCAAAACATTTCAGATTGTACCATAAAACAAGGTCATCAACACTGGATTTTCAGAGATATGCCCTTTTGAAAACAAGGTATGCTTCAGCACCTACTATACCTCACACTAGTCAGGTTTAAACAACGTTTCTCCCAAACGTACAAATGGAATGCAAATGTTTTTACACCTATGGGAAGCTTAGGAAAAAATACTTTAATTCGTATGTGCTACGTTTTAAATTTAACACAGAAACGAAAGAGTTGTGGTCATCACAAGGCGAATGTCTACTCAAAGAGAAGAGTGTAGCTCTGGCCGACCTCGTTTTGAGCATAACACTCAATACAATCATTCAATTTTCCAGATCTTGGGCTCTTTGTACAAGTCGTCTCTTGAACTTGAAGATTGAGTTGTTGGTCGTCAAATTTGGTCAAGGTTTCATCCCAACCGGTCATTTTGAAAGTAACAGCCTCTGCTTGCTAAAGTGGCAGAACTTGGCTTTGATTCCAAGTGTTGGAATCAAAGGAGAGAGGGAGCCTTGGAGCAGCAGGCATGTGGCACTAGAAGGGTATTACTTCTGCTGAAGAATGGATTTTTGAATCACTCAAATTCTCAAGTACACATAGAGCTAGAAGTCGGACAAGTCAGCCCTCTCAGAAGTCACACCACTTAGCCAAGGAGGCTAAGGCTCACACACTAGAGTCCATAATCTTACACAAGAGAGGAAATCAGTCTAGAAATCAGGCTGACCAATCAGACACCACCTAGAGAGCTAGAAAATGCTCTCATGGTACACTCGTAGTGGTTACATAACCCATAATCCCATGGAGAATGGCCATGTATCTATGGCCAGTACAGAAGGATCTCACCTCACCTAAAAAGCAAGTAGAGGTACCTTCTTCCTAGTCAGTACACTCTCACAAGGCAACCCTAGAATATAGACCTTTTTGGATATCTCTCTTATCAGGTCTTGACCATGGACCTCTTGCCTTTTTCTTTTCTAAGGCTAAGGCATGGAGCCATCCTCCATGGTCACCCGGATATGGGCAGTCGATGACCCCACAAACTTAAAAAATTCATATCTCCCGATCCGACTGTTGGATCGACTTGAAACTTGGACTGTAGACAATTTGCTACCTGATCATTCCAATGGTGAAGTTGGATTGACAATTGGAGTATGTATTTAGTAGTTCCTTGGAACTTGCTCCTATGGACCTGAAATTGAGCCGCATGGCTCCTTTCCCAACAGGAGGGATTAAGTACTTCCTGATCTTCATTGATGACCATAGCTGCAAGTTGTAGATCTATTTCCTCAAAACAAAGGGATAGGTCAAGGAGAAGCTCCTCAAGTTTGTTGCCATGGTGGAGCGGCAAACGTCGAAGAGCGGCAAACGTCCAAGTAAAAGACGCTCCGAAGTGATTACAGTAGTGAGTACGAGGCATGCAAGCCTTGGCTCAAGCATCATGGCTTCCGCCACAAGAAAACCACCCCTTCAAACCCCTAAAACAGTAGCGTTTCTGAGAGGATGAACCAGATCCTACTCGGCATGGTGCGAAATATGCGCTTCCACACCAAGCTCCAACCTCACTTTTGGGCAGAAGCAGCAACAATGGCCTGCTATCTCATGAATCTCACACCAGCAATCGTCTTCCGGAAGCGGAGAAAGGAGAACCGTGTAAAGACCTCAGAAGATTCATGGTCGGGAAAGAAACCCAACGCATCTCATCTGAAGGTGTTTCGGTCAACAGCATGGTTGAAGATGTCAACCTACCTAAGGCAACGATCTAGAAAACGGGTTCTGACGCAATGGTTCTCGCCAGCCGCTCTTGGTATTGCAACCAAGATATGATATCATCCTCAAAGCCAAGATTCCACACTGAGCACTTCATAGGAATCACTTCCTCGCACTATATCTTTAGCACCTGGATGCTTTCGCGTGAGAAGTGAACTCTGGGGGCTTAGACCAACAATTGCTTCTTAGGTGTCTGTGGTGGAAAGCTCTGTGAGGAGTCTCAAAGGTAAGAATTGTACTCAATGATAGGCAATTCACAGGTTCTTATGGTCCTGAAGCCAGCGTCTAGCCTAGGGATGCAGTGGCTCCTTGGATGAGCCACTTGGAGGGTAATATGGATTGCGTCATCCACCTTGCTTACATGGCGCTCCTTGTGATCGCCGAGTGGCGCCAGGCACCAAGGACCTCGGAATAGTGTAAGATGTCTCTTGGAACCTTTTTGTCCCCCTTTTGGTCACAAAGAAAATTAGTCAACGGATTTGACCTAGTGACCTCTCGCTCGAAAGACTAATTCTAGAACGTCTAAGCCACAAGGAGTTGTCTTAGGTAGTATTTGCTGGCTATACTATCCAAATTAGACTAAGGGGACTTGCTCCAGAAGAGCAATGCATGCCTTGTCTATCTGGACCAAACTAAGGGGACTTACTCCAAGGGAGTAGTGCATGCCTAGTGCGTCCTGTGCCTATCAAAACATCAGCAATGGACAAGGAGGATATCAGGTCCACAGACTCTCCCTTGCACCTCTGTCCATTAGTTGTGAGATCTCTTGTCTCTCCAACAATCTTGGCCTCAGTCTTCGTCCGCTGTGTTGACCATACCGATGCCTCGAGTACCTTCAGAGTGCAATTCGCTAACCATGGTCCTTGTCATTCATTCTCCGAGCATCTTCCTTGTCTCCATGTATTCCATATCCATGATCTCCTTTGCGACCAGGTCGCGTGTAGTGGTACCTGATATTGATTTGCTTGGTTTGACGTGAGATGACATCATTATGTGCCATCTTTATGGCGTTCTTGTTCTCAATACGTACCTCTGTGGCCTCCATTTAGGGTTCTTTTATCTCGGCAAGTAGATTACATAGCCACAATGTCTCATTGCATGATTCTGACAGAGTAATGCACTCTTTTTCAGCACTAGAGAGGGAGATACAGTCTTGCTTTTTGCTTGCCAAAGAGATTGCACCACCATTCAAGAGGCACACAAAGCCCGAGTTCGACTTTCTGTCATCCATTATTCCTCCCTTGTCGATGTATGTGTAGCACACGAGCCGTAGTGGGTCAGATCCTTCGTGGCCTCCAAACTGGAATCCCATGTGTCGGGTCTTCTGTGGATAGTGCATGATACGATTGACTGCATGCCAATGTTGTGGCCCTCGATTGACCACAAACTTGCTCACTTGTCCCAGAGCATAGTAAATCTCAGGGCGTCTTCCTACCATGGCATTCATAAGGCTGCCAACAGCCCATAAATAGGAAATGTAATCGATCTTACGCCGTTTTGCTTCCGTGCTAAGGCTCATAGAGGAGGACAACTTAATGTAGGTTGTCATCGGTATGCTGATGGGCTTCTAGTCCTCCATGTTGTAGCGCTTGAGGACTTCCATGATGTACTTGGTCTGGTTCAACTCGATGGTGCCTGCTGCTTGATTGCGGTGGACGGCTATCCTGAGGTAGAACTCAAGCGGACCCATGTCCTCCATCTTGATGGATGACGAACCAATGATCAGGTCATCCAGGTACAATGGAACCAGCATCAAGCCTTGCTCATCCTCGTGTGTAAAGACACTATGGTCATTTTCGCAGTGCGTGAAGCTAATCCCAGCCATGAAGCCATCCTACTCCTTGTACCAAATCCTTTGGACCTGTTTCAGCCTGTACTGTGCTTTCAACAGTTTAAATCTTGCCCTCTCGAGCTTTCACTCCCTCGGGTACTTCTATCAGCACTTCTTTGTCTAGTTTCCCGTAGAGGAAAGATGTGTTGACATCAATCGAGTAGACCTCAGATCTTTTGCAACAGTCATGCCCAACATGGATCTAATGGAGGCAAAGGTAATGACAAGAGGGAAAGTCTCTTTGTTATCTGAGCCTATACGCAGGGAAAACCCATTCCCTGTTGGGAAAGGAGCCATCCGGCTCAGTTTCAGGTCCACAAGAGCAAGTTCCAGGAAAGTACAAGATGCCTGCTCCGATCGTCAATCCAACTTCACCATTGGAAAGATCAGGTGGCAAATTGTCTATGGTCTAAGTTTGAGGCCGATCCAATGGTCGGATTGGGAGATATGAATTTACATAGTTTTCGGGTTCATCGACCGTCGATATCCGGGTGACCATGGGAGATGGCTCCATGCCTTAGCTTGAGAAAAGAAAAAGGCAAGAGATCCAGGGTCAAGACCTGATGGGAGAAACATCCAAAAAGATCCTTGGTCTTAGGATTGCCTTGTCAGAGTGTGCTGACTAAGATAAAGGTACCTCTCCTTACTTTTTAGGTGAGGTGAGATCCTTGTGTGCTAGCCATGGACATCGGGCGATTCTCCATGGGTTTGTGGATTATGTGACCACTAGGAGTGTGCCATGAGAGCATTCTCTAGCTCTCTACGTTGTGTGTGAGTTTTCAGCCTGATTGCTAGGCTGATTTCCTCCCTTGTGTGAGCCTTAGCCTCCATGGCTAAGTGGTGTTGCTTGTGAGAGGGCTGACTTGCCCAAGCTCTAGCTCTATATGTACTTCACTTTGAGTGATTGAACAACCTTTTTTTCAGCACAAGTGATGCCCTTCCAATCACACATGCTCGCTGATCCAAGGCTCGCTCTCTCCTCTAGATCCAACATTCGCCACAATTCTTGCCTTGTACTTGTCGATAGTACCATCTTGTTTGAACGTTTTCCAGAGCACCTACTTTGACATCACGTGTGTATTGAGGGACCTGTCCACCAGAACCCATATTCCGTTCTCTTCAATGGATGCGAATTCACTATCTACCGCTTCCTTCCCCTTGGCCGCATCTGGCATGTTGAGAGCCTCCGTTACCGTCACAGGCTCTTCTTGAGCCAAGCATGACAAGCTGAGTCCGGTGCATTCTGCACCTTTGGCATCGTACTCGGGCAGATGTTTGTTATGACGCGTACTACGCCGAACTGTTGTTAGTGATGCTTCAAGGCTAAGTTACTTTTGTTGCTCCTACGAAGCCACGGATCCGCTGTTTCAAGAAAAGCCACTGGCCGTAGAGTTTGACTCAGAGGCCTCCGATGACTTAGTATCAGAGTCCGTCGCTCTGTCAGCCTGTACAGCCACTATTCTTGGAGTGTCATTATTCACTACCACCATCTACTAGTTTTCTGGTGTCTGATCACCTGACTCGAGCAACACAATCCGCTCTCCTGATTTAGGAGCATGGACACGGTCCAACGACCCTCCCTTGCCGAGTGTCTTTTCATCAAACTCGACATCTCGGCTCCTGATGAGCTTTCCAACTCCTTGGTTCCACAACCTGTAAACCTTGTATGCGGTGTCGTATCTGACCATTACATACTTGTAAGGTAATGCATCAAGCTTTTCACTTCCTTTGCCCACACAGTACAACCAAAGACCCTAAAGTATGAGGCACGTGGCTTCTTCCCTGACCAAGCCTCCTATGCCGTCTTGAGCTTCTTCTCTTACTGCGTATCACGCCTTCTAAGCGCGGCTGCCAGAGTGAGATTCACAAGGTTTCAAGCCGTTCTTGCAGGTTCAGCCCCGAAGCAAGGTCGGAGTGTGGCTTCAAAGAGCATGCTTTGTGTCATGTCGAGGATAGTGTGGTTCTTCCGCTCAACAACACCATTGCTTTGGGGGATGTAAGCGTTAGGAAAGGAGCCATCCACCTTAGTTTCAGGTCCACAGGAGCAAGTTCTAGGAAACAACTACATGCTTGCTTCGATCCTCAATCCGACTTCTACACTGGAAAGATCAGGTGGCAAAATGTCTAGGGTCCAAGTTTGAGGCCAATCCAATTGCCGGATGAGGAGATATGAGTTTTTGTAGTTTTCAGAGTCATCGACCGCCGATATCCGGGTGAGCATGGGCGATGGCTCCATGCCTTAGCCTGAGAAAAGATAAAGGCAAGAGATCCAAGGTCCTAGAAACTTGGGTAACCTGATGTACTGACTAGGAAAAAAGTACCTCTCCTTTCTTTTTTGGTGTGGTGAGATCCTTGTGTGCTAGCCATGGACACATGGAGATTCTTCATGGGATTGTGGGATATGTGACCACGAGGAGTGTGCCATGAGAGCATTTTGTAGCTCTCTAGCTTTTGTGTGAGTGGTCAGTCTGATTCCTAGGCTGATTTCCTCCCTTGTGTGAGATTATGGACTAGTGTACAAGCCTTAGCCTCGAGGGCTAAGTGGTGTGGCTTGTGAGAGGGCTGACTTGCCCGAGCTCTAGCTCTATATGTACTGCATCATTTTTAGTGATTCAACAACCATTCTTCAGCACAAGTGATGCCCTTCCAGTCCCACATGAACGCTGGTCCAAGGCTCCCTCTCTCCTCCAAATCCAACATTTGGCATAAAACCAAATTCTGCCACTTTAAACCAGCACAGGCCGTTACTTTGAGAGTGACAATTTGGGTTAAAACCTTCATCCGATTTGACAATCCACCCCTGGAGCTTCAATTTCAAGAGAAGCTTTCCATCGAGTCCAAGATTGGAAAGATCTAACGGTCGGATTGAGAGTTACATTGAAAACGTGATCGGCCAAGGATACACTCTTCTCTTTGAGTAAGACTGTCGCCTTGTGATGACCATAACTCTCTCGTTTCTTTGTCAAATTTAAAACGTAGCATATACAAATTGAAGTATTTTTCCTCAGCTTTCCATTGGTGCAAGAATACATGCATTCAATTGTTATGTTTGGAAGAAACGCCGTGTACCAGCTGGCTGGTATGAGCTAGAGTAGGAACAGAAACATACTCTATTTTCATAAGGGCATATGTTTGAAAATCCCCAGTTGGTGACCCTGTTTTATGGGTCAATCTGAAATGTTTTGAGCTGCATATTCAAGTGGTGGGTTTAGTTGTTCAAAATTCCCACTCTGCTGGCCTCTACAGTCCATTTCCCAGTCAGACAGATGTCTGACTAAAGCAGCAGTAGAAGCAAGGATAGCGTCGCCACTCAAGGGTAGCGCAGAGCATCACCAAAGCTCAAAATGGCAATAACAGGCGTGGTAACATCAGCCTAGCCCTTGGAGAAGCTGGAAGGATGTGCCTACTTCATGTTTTGGAAGATCTGTACCTGGCTCCTTTTGGAGGAGAGGAGGTTGTGGGAGGTGGTGAACGGCGATGAGGGCGCTCCGCCTTCACAAGAAAGATACATCACCGCCGTGGAAGTCATGGCGAGGAAGACGCCGCAAAAAGGTGCAGCAGATACAAGTTCATCTATAACTATAGCGGCGCCATATGAGGAGTGGAAGAAGAAGGACAGGCAGGCTTACACGCTGCTTGTTAACACCATCTCTAACCCGCATCTCCAGTACGTGAGTGACAAGGCTACTGCAAAAGAGGGGTGGGACATGTTGTGCAAGAAGCATGAGAGCAAGGATCCTGTATTCCTCGTGCTTTTGTAGGAGAAGATGATGACGTTGAAAATGCAGGGTGGTGAAGGGATGGAGGCGTGTTTGGATGGGGCAAAAGAGCTGGTGAAGCAGTTGAAAGTGGCCGCGAATGCTGTAGAAGACACGCACTTTGTCCTCATCTTGCTGAGGAGGCTCCAAACAAGGCATGAAACGGTACGAGAGACGTTGGAATGCCAGCCGACTCTCAACCTTGACTTCATCTACACGCACCTCGTGCAAGTAGAAGTGCGTCGCAATGCAGCAAAGCGCAAAGGCGGCAACAGTAACAGTGAGGCAGCTTTCATGGCCATGGGCTCACGCAACCAGTAATGGCAGCAGTCTGGCTAGCAGAGAGGCAAGAAGAAGGGCAAATGTCACTATTGCCAAAAAGAGGAGCACTACAAGAAAGAGTGCTTCAAGTTGAAGAGGGACGAGAAGGAGCAGCAAGAGCAGCAGCAGCAAAAGTAGCAATCTCCACAGCAACAACAACAGCAGTCACGGCAACATCAGCAGCAGTAGTTGCAGCAGCAGAACCAGACTTGTTGGAAATTGAGGAGAGAGGGAGCCTTGGAGAAGCGACCATGTGTGATTGTAAGGACATCACTTGTGTTGAAGAATAGTTGTTCAATCACTCAAAATGATGGAGTACATATAGAGCTAGAGCTTGGACAAGTCAGTCCTCTCACAAGCCACACCACTTAGCCATGGAGACTAAGGCTCACACACTAGAGTCCATAATCTCACACAAGGGAGGAAATCAGCCTAGCAATCAGGCTGACCACTCACACATGACCTAGAGAGCTAGAGAATGCTCTCATGGCACACTCCTAGTGGTCACATAACCCACAAACCCATGGAGAATTGCCATGTGTCCATGGCTAGCACACAAGGATCTCACCTCACCTAAAAAGTAAGGACAGGTACCTTTATCCTAGTCAGCACACTCTGACAAGGCAATCCTAAGACCAAGGACCTTTTTGGATATTTCTCCCATAAGGTCTAGACCCTGGACCTCTTGCCTTTCTCTTTTCTCAGGCTAAGGCATGGGCCATCGGCCATGGCCACCCGGATATCGACGGTCGATGACCCCACAAACTACGAAAATTCTTATCTCCCAATCCGACCATTGGATTGGCCTCAAACTTGGACCGTAGATATTTTGCCACCTGATCTTTCCAATGGTGAAGTCAGATTGACGATCGCAGTAAGCATCTGGTACTTTCCTGGAACTTGCTCCTGTGGACCTGAAACTGAGCCGGATCGCTCTTTTCCCAATAATCTCCCACTTTGCCGCAGTCAAAGTGGGCTGAGTCCACATGCCTTCATGCAGAACTGCTACTTCTCACGGGTCACTGGCTTGGTGCAGAAATCAGCGACCTGCTTGCTGGTTGGAGTAAAGTCCAGCTTGATAGCACCCTCCTGCACCATGTGCCTGATGAAATGATATGCGATGTCCATGTGCTTGGTGCGTGCATGGTGCTCAGGATTCTTGGCGAGTACGATTGCGCTCTGGTTTTCGACGCCCCATGAACTGGAACTTATGCACTCCCACTCATCTCTACCATGAGACGTTGGAGCCAAACTGCTTCCTTGGCTCCAAAGCTGAGACATACGTACTTAGCTTCTGTACTCGAGGTGGCCACGACCACCTGCCGCTTGCTGCACCAGCTGATGGCTCCACCATTCATGAGGAACACATGTCCAGAGATGGATTTACCGTCCTCAGGGTTTGAAGCCCAATCTGCGTGTGTATAGTCGATGTCGATGGTTCCAGCAAGGTAGCGGAAGATCCGCTTCACTCCCTTCTGGTGCTCCGGTCTGGGATTAGCCATGTGTTGGCTCACAGCGCTCACAGCCTGTGCGAGGTCCGGCCTGGTTGCCACCATCAGGTACATGAGAGAGCCGACGACGCTCTGGTACTTCTGCCGCTCAGCTACATTTGCTTCTCCATTGAAGCTCACGAGGTACTGCCGCGTCTCCAACGGCGTGCCGATGGGTTTTGCCTTTGCCATGCCAAACCGCTGCAAAACATCCTTGATGTAGCGGCCTTGCTGCAGCGAGAGAGAGCGTGACTTGCGATCACGCGTGATCTAGATATCGAAGAAGTATGATGCTTCCCCGAGATCAGACATCGGGAAGCGTTCGTGCATGGCTTCCTTGAACTCCTGCAGTGCAGACATGCTATTGGAAAGGAGGAGCATGTCATCCACATAGACAATGATGATGAGGATCTCATGCTCATGCTGCCAGCGATACACGCTGTAGTCACACTCGCTGCGCTCAAACCCCATGCATTGCAACGCCGCACCCAACTTCTGGTTCCAAGGATGCGACGCTTGCTTGAGGCCGTACAGCGACTTCTGCAGCTTGTAGATAAGGTGCTTCTGGCCATCCATGACGAACCCCTCGGGGTACTCCATGTAGAGGAAGGATCATGAGAAACTGGGTTTGGAATAATTTCTACTCCCATTGTCTCGTGAGCTGCTAGTTGTTCTGCCTGTTCACACACAATGTTGGTGTTGATGACGTTGCTCTCGTTGAAGACGACATCCTTGGAGATGATGACGTGGCCTATATCCCTCTTGTGGAGGCAATACGCCTTGCTTGCCACGTCGTAGCCAATCATCAGCATCTCCGCACTCTTCGCGTCCCATTTTTGCCGCTTCTCCTTTGACACATGCATGTGCGCCAAGTTGCCAAACGCGCGAAGATGACCCACGCTCGGCTTCTTACCAAATCACGCCTCGTACGGCGTCATCTGCTCTAGCGCCTTAGTTGGACTGCGGTTCTTGATGTAGACCGCAATGCTCACGGCTTCAGCCGAGAAGTCGTAGGTCAGCCGGGCCGTGTGCAGCATGGAGCGCGTCGACTCCACAATGGTACGGTTGGCGCGTTCTCCTACCCCGTTCTGCTCAGGCGAGTACGGCGCGGTACGCTGCGCCCTGATGCCAGCTGCTGCGAGGTAGTCCTGGAACTCCTTGCTTAGGTATTCACCACCGCGATCGCTGCGCAGCGCCTTGATCTTCCTGCCAGTCTGGTTCTCCACCATGGCCTTGAACTCCTTGAACCTGTCAAAGCTCTGGTCCTTGGAGGAAAAGAAGTAGACAGCAGTATAACGGCTGAAATCATCAATGAAAGTGAGAAAATACCTAGAGCCTCCAAAGCTCTGGATGTACATCGGTCCACAGAAGTACGTGTGGACCAGCTCCAACACCTCTTTCGTACGCTCCCCTGCTCCAGAGAACGCCTTGCGGTGCTGCTTCCCCTCCAAACATCCGATGCACAACTACTGCTCAAAGTTAGATATGGTAGGCAGGTCACGCACCATCTGCTTTGCTTGAAGCTGCTGCAAGGCGCGATTGCCGATGTGGCCGTAGCGCGCATGCCAGATCTCGCCATCTGTCGCCTACACCACTGCTGCAAGACTCTGCTCACGCGGGATCTTAGTCGCCCCCAGCAGGCGGTACATTTCGCCCTCCTTCACCGACTTGGCCAACTCCTCTCCTGTTTCCTTGTTGAGGATGTAGCCATAGTCATCGTAAAAAACAACGTGGAGTCCTGTGTTGGTGAGAGAGGACACTGAGAGAAGGTTGAACGCAGCATCAGGTACATACAGCACGCCATGGAAAACTCCCACTTCAATGCCACGCGGGGTCTCCAACCACATCTCCACAATCCCAATCCCCTCAGCATACACCATCCGATCATCACCCAAAGCAATCGCACAAGGAGGAATGGAGAGCAACTGCGTGAACCACTCCTTGTGGTGCGTCAGACTCTTGGTACAGCCCAAGTCCTTATACCACGCCAAATCCGCCTTTTCCTTCTATGACATGTCAGACTTCGCCATGAAGAGGCGGTCGCGCACCTCCTTGGCGACGTTCATGTTGCCAAAATGGCGCACGCTAGTCTGCTTCTGCTGCTGCTACAGCTGGTGGCGTTGCTGTAACTGCTGTTGCTGTTGCTGTTGCTATTGCTATTGCTATGGAGATTGCTTCTTTTGCTGTTGCTGCTACTGCTCCTTCTGGTCCCTCTTGAACTTAAAGCCATCTTTCTTGTAGTGCCCCTCTTTCTGGCAATAGTGGCACTTGCCCTTCTTCTTGCCTCTGCTACCCGGACTGCTGCTGCTACTGGTCGCGTGAGCCCATGGCCATGAAAGCTTCTTCACTGCTGCTGTTGCCGCCATTGCGCTTTGCTGCATAGCGACGCAGTTCGACCTGTACCAAGTGCGTGCAGATGAAGTCGAGGTCGAGAGTCGGCAGGCACTCCAATGTCTCTCGCACCGTGTCGTAACTGGTTGGGAGTCCACTCTGGATGAGGAGGATGAAGCGCGTCTCTTCTACAGGGTTGCCGGCCGCTCTCAACTGCTTCACCAGCTCCTTTGCCCTGTCCAGGTACGCCTCCATCCCTTCACGACCCTGCATTTTAAACGCCATCATCTTTTCCTCCAAAATCATGAGGATTTTAGGATCGTTCCTCTCATACTTCTTGCACAACGTGTTCGACCCCTCCTTTGCAGTAGCCTTGTCACTCACGTACTGAAGATGCCGGTTGGAAATGGTGTTGACAAGCAGCCTGTAGGCCTGCCTGTCCTTCTTCTTCCACTCCTCATATGCCGCTACTGCAGTTGTAGATGAACTTGCATCTGCTGGCCTTTTTGCGGCGTCTTCCCCGCCACCACCTCTGCTGAGGTGATGCCTTTTGCCTATGGAGGCGGAGCGCGTTCGTCGCCTCTCACCACCTCCCACAAGCCCCTCTCCTCCAAAAGGAGTGTTGGAACTTGAGGAGAGAGGGAGCCTTGGAGCAGCGAGCATGTGTGATTGGAAGGGCATCACTTGTGCTGAAGAATGGTTGTTCAATCACTCAAAATGATGGAGTACATATAGAGCTAGAGCTTGGGCAAGTCAGCCCTCTCACAAGCCACACCACTTAGCCATGGAGGCTAAGGCTCACACACTAGAGTCCATAATCTCACACAAGGGAGGAAATCAGCCTAGCAATCAGGCTGACCACTCACACACGACCTAGAGAGCTAGAGAATGCTCTCATGGCACACTCCTAGTGGTTACATAACCCACAAACCCATGGAGAATTGCCATGTGTCCATGGCTAGCACACAAGGATCTCACCTCACCTAAAAAGTAAGGAGAGGTACCTTTATCCTAGTCAGCACACTCTGACAAGGCAATCCTAAGACCAAGGACCTTTTTGGATATTTCTCCCATCAGGTCTTGACCCTGGACCTCTTGCCTTTTTCTTTTCTCAGGCTAAGGCATGGAGCCATCACCCATGCCCANCCCGATGTCCATGGCTAGCACACAAGGATCTCACCTCACCTAAAAAGTAAGGAGAGGTACCTTTATCCTAGTCAGCACACTCTGACAAGGCAATCCTAAGACCAAGGACCTTTTTGGATATTTTTCCCATCAGGTCTTGACCCTGGACCTCTTGCCTTTTTCTTTTCTCAGGCTAAGGCATGGAGCCCTCACCCATGTCCATCCAGACATCGACGGTCCATGATCCCCGAAACTTCGAAACTTCATATCTCCCAATCCGACTGTTGGATCGGCCTCAAACTTCGATCGTAGACATTTTGCCGCCTGATCTTTCGAATGATGAAGTCGGATCGGCGATCGGAGCAGGCATCTGGTACTTTCCTGGAACTTGCTCTTGTGGACCTGAAACTGAGCCAGATGGTTCCTTTCCCAACAATCTCCCACTTTGCCGCAGTCAGAGTGGGCTGAGTCCACATGCCTTCATGCAGAACTGTTGCTTCTCACGGGTCACTGGCTTGGTGCAGAAATCAGCGACCTGCTTGCTGGTTGGAGTAAACTCCAGCTTGATAGTACCCTCCTGCACCATGTGCCTGATGAAATGATATGCGATGTCAATGTGCTTGGTGCGTGCATGGTGCTCAGGATTCTTGGCGAGTGCGATTGCGCTCTGGTTGTCGACGCGCACAGGAACTGGAACTGCTGCACTCCCACTCATCTCTGCCATGAGACGTTGGAGCCAAACTGCTTCCTTGGCTCCAAAGCTGAGAGATACGTACTCAGCTTCTGTACTCGAGGTGGCCACGACCACCTGCCGCTTGCTGCACCANTGGATACCGAGGAAGTATGATGCTTCCCCGAGATCAGACATCTGGAAGCGCTCCTGCATGGCTTCCTTGAACTCCTGCAGTGCAGACATGCTGTTGGAAAGGAGGAGCATGTCATCCACATAGACAATGATGATGAGGATCTCATGCTCATGCTGCCAGCGATACACGCTGTAGTCACACTCGCTGCGCTCAAACCCCATGCACTGCAACGCCGCATCCAACTTCTGGTTCCAAGCACGCGACGCTTGCTTGAGGCCGTACAGCGACTTCTGCAGCTTGCAGACCAGGTGCTCCTGGCCATCCATGACGAACCCCTCCGGCTGCTCCATGTAGATCTCTTCCTCCAAGTCACCATTCAAGAATGCCGTCTTGACATCCATGTGGTGAACCTCGAAGTCCTCAGCTGCTGCATAAGAGAGGAGCGTGCGCACAGAGGCAAACTTTGCGACGGGGGCAAAAGTTTCTGTGTAGTCGATGCCCTCCTGCTGCGAGTAGCCCTTGGCGACCAGCCTCGCCTTGTATTTTTCCAGGTTACCATCTGCTCCCCGCTTCTTCTTGAACACCCACTTGCACTTGATCACCTTACGTCCTGGTGGACGTTCAGTCAGCTCCCACGTACCGTTCTCCAGCTGCGACTGTATCTCCTGCTGCACGGCTTGCGCCCAATCTGCTGCATCCGGTGCAGCCATGGCCTCCTTGTATGACGTTGGCTCATCTGAATCTGCTGCAACTGCGACGTTCATCTGTTCTGGTTTCTGCAGCATCCAGAAATGGCCGCGCTCACCAGGCTTGTAACGCACCCTAAGAGGGTACCTGCGACCTGGTGCTGGAGCGTTAGCGGGTGGCTGGCGCGGTGCTGCTGGCGCAACTGCTGCTGCTGGTGGTGCTACATCTCCCTCATCTGCTTCTGCCGATGAGGCTGCTGTGTCTGCAACATCAGACATGGGAGAGTAGAGTGATTCTCCCACTGTCACAGTAGAGGAAAAATCGGGAGAAACTGGGTCAGGAAGAATTTCTGCTCCAACCGTCTCGTCAGCTGCTGGTTCTGCTGCCTCTTCACACACGATGTTGGTGCCGATGACGTTGCTCTCATTGAAGACGACATCCCTGGAGCTGATGACGTGGCCTGTATCCCTCTCGTAGAGGCGATACGCCTTGCTTGCCACGTCGTAGCCAATCATCAGCATCTGTGCACTCTTCGCGTCCCACTTTTGCCGCTTCTCCTTTGGCACGTGCATGTGCGCCAAGCTGCCAAACGCGCGAAGATGACCCACGCTCGGCTTCTTGCCGAACCACGCCTCGTACGGCGTCATCTGCTCCAGGGCCTTGGTTGGACTGCGGTTCTTGATGTAAACTGCAGTGCTCACGGCTTCAGCCCAGAAGTCATAGGTCAGCCGAGCCGCGTGCAGCATGGAGCGCGCCGACTCCACAATGGTACGGTTGGCGCGTTCTGCTACACCGTTCTGCTGCGGCGAGTACGGCGCGGTACGCTGCGCCTTGATGCCAGCTGCTGCGAGGTAGTCTTGGAATTCCTTGCTTAGATATTCTCCACCGCGATCGCTGCGCAGCGCCTTGATCTTCTTGCCAGTCTGGTTCTCCACCATGGCCTTGAACTCCTTGAACCTGTCAAAGCACTGGTCCTTGGAGGAAAGGAAGTATACAGCAGTGTAACGGCTGAAATCATCAATGAAGGTGAGAAAATACCTAGAGCCTCCAAAGCTCTGGGTCTGCATTGGTCCGCACAAGTCCGTGTGAACCAGCTCCAACACCTCTTTTGTACGCTCCCCTGCTCCAGAGAACGCCTCGCGGTGCTGCTTCCCCTCCAAACAGCCGATGCACAACTGCTGCTCAAAGTTAGATATGGTTGGCAGGTCACGCACCATCTGCTTTGCTTGAAGCTGCTGCAAGGCGCGCATGCCAATGTGCCCGTAGCGCGCATGCCAGATCTCGCCATCTGTCGCCTGCACCACTGCTGCAAGACTCTGTTCACGCGGGATCTTGGTCGCCCCCAGCAGGCGGTACATGTCGCCCTCCTTCACCGACTTGGCCAACTCCTCTCCTGTTTCCTTGTTGAGGATGTAGCCATAGTCATCATCGAAGACAACGCGCAGTCCTGTGTT